>OY757548.1:23393658-23396158 GCA_963584105.1 Alviniconcha strummeri
TTCATCTTTTGTGCCTGTTGAGCAAACGTATCTTCAGAAGGCGGGTTCTTTAAAATAATAATAATAATCTTTGTAGCTATCGTTTGAATAGTTTCTGCATATTGATTAGCGCTAACGGTGCAATATTTATTCTGTCAACCGGACGCATTGCATCTCACCGAGAGAATAATCCATGAAAAGCATTACTTTGCTATTTATTTACATTTTATTCTAATTAATATCTCCCTTGATTTAGAGCCTCTTCACTGGATATAAACAGTGAAACAAATGAAACAAAATCAACGGAAAACTCAATCGCACAACAATGCAACCTATTTACCTACAGTGGGCAAACAAGTGTGTGTGTGTGTGTGTGTGTGTGTGTGTGTGTGTGTGTGTGTGTGTGTGTGTGTGTGTGCGTGCGTGCGTGCGTGTGTGTGTGTGTGTGTGTGTGTGTGTGTGTGTGTGTGTGTGTGTGTGTGTGTGTGTGTGTGCCTCTGTGTGTGTGTGTGTGCCTCTGTGTGTGTGTGTGTGTGTGTGTGTGTGTGTGTGTGTGTGTGTGTGTGTGTGTGTGTGTGTGTGTCTGTCTGTCTGTCTGTCTGTCTGTTTGTCTGTGTCTGTCTGCGTGTCCGTGTTAATGTCTATGTTTAAAATGTTTTGGGTTTGTTTTGATCAGTGAAATGTGTTCAGTCCAATTCTCCGGCACAACCAGACAAAATCAGAACGTCAAACCCAGAAGCCACTCTTCCCTCCCTTCCACAACAGCATGCAGACCGCATCACGGCATGTCGTGATTTCTGGCAACTGGATCAAAATGGACAGAGGCTAATGACTGTTCGGCAAGAGGCTTTATTACTACGATACAAATTAGGTGAAGGATTTGTTCCGTTGCTAGAATACAGTTCGAACAGCGATGATGTTAAAAATAATAATAACCATAATAATAATAATAGCGAACTTATAAAGCGCTTTCGGAAACTCAAAGTGCTTTACAACTTAAAGAAAAACATGCAAATGCGCAATTACCTACAATTAAACAAATCAATGGTATACAAGCATACAGAAAATACGAAAATTAAAAATTATTGCTGCCGCGATTTTTAAAATCGTGAGCAAACTATTGTGCACCAAGATTAGATGTAATCGACTGTGGCGAACTTCCTTCGGTCTATCACATAAGGCTAATTATAATAGTGATAGCTTAATCAATGTTGCTTGGAGCGTGTTGTACAATGTTCACGACCTTCAAATATGGACTACAATTTCACACTACACGCACGCATAATGCATTCGACACAAAAGGGACATTTTCAAAAAGTTAGCCAGATCTGCAAGTCAGACAGTTGTTTCCAGATTGTTATACAAGCAGGCACCGCTCAATACATCATTAAAAAGGGAATGATCTCCCTTCCATCGTCCGCTGGTACTTTCCTACTATCGCTACTATCAACTATGAGATGAACACATAGTGCACAAGATCTTTTTTGTCAAACTAAAAATAATCAAAAATGATACAAACCCTGTAAACTAAAAGGTTCAGTTTCCGCTTCCTGGTTGATGCTGCATCATCAGCTTCACCATAATGTCCAAGACGCTGCCGAGTAATAGCCTACTGCACAGCTTTCATTTTTTGCTGCCTCCAGTTAGTTCAGTTCAATAGTACTTTCTTGTTAGCGGTCTCTTCAAAAAGGTTGTGGTTTGTGGACACTGTCTTGTGACTTTGTCCATCACTTCCTACTGAAAACATTAAAATGGCTCTCATCGCTGCCAGTCTTAATGCAGAAGTCATTCTGGTGGTGACAGTGTAGCGATAGGCATGTAATATCCCTCTCCTTCCACCTCCATACCCCCTACCCCTCCTTCTCCCCGTCCCTAATAAGCCGTGCGGCTTCTGTGGACATTAAGAACCATGCTTACTTTGTTAGCGGCGCTCGAGAAGATGAATAACATTTTATTCACCCCACAAGAGGCAATTCCATTAAGAACGCTTTCTGTTTTGCAAAATTAAAGTAGCAAAATAGAGCAGCAAAAATAAAGCCTGAAACAAATTTAACCAAACAAAACTAAATTTCTTATTTTGGTGTTCGCATTTTAACTTGGAATGTATTCATATCTGTAATAACTAAAACGAGTAAGCTCCAAAATAAGCCATTTCTTAATTAGCCAAATTTGTTTCGATTCACACCATTCAGACTATTTTCACTGACTGTAACAGCTAACCCAAGTCTTGCTTCCAGTTTTGCGTTTTACAGAACCCATCTTTAATTTGGCGGGAAACCACACGAGGAATTCCGCCTTAGAATCCGTAAGTTGTCATGGGTTTCTTCTGACTGATTCTCTTCACGGTCAAAACTAGAGCGGTAACCTCTATTGATCTGCTCACTGTTTTGTAACTAACATCAAGGTAAACCTTTGACTTCCTGTTCCGGAAATGCGAAAATGGGTCAACAAAGCGCCGACAGAAATGTCGATTTGAAACAAGCAGTCTGAAGAAATGTCTAATACGTGGATTTGAATCAAT
>OY757548.1:23398658-23403658 GCA_963584105.1 Alviniconcha strummeri
CTGTGCTCGCATGTGGTGCTACATGAGTGACTAGCTTTTTATAGCGCGTTTTTGAATATCCACCGGAGTGGTGTACTTACAGCGCTGGCATGGCTGGTGCCACATGAAACTGCAGCCGTTTCGGCGCAAGTTCTGTGTACACCATACAACCATGCAACATGTCACTTCATGCACAGCCACATACGTAAGTTGTATGTGTGTTTAGCTGTAACCTGCCACCTGCACTTGGCAGAATGACCGGGATCTTTTACCTGCTACTGCAGTTAAGGGGTTAAGCTTCGTTAAGAGGCACAAACGACAGACACGAGTTCACTTCACTGATGTGGACACAGGTCAGACCGAGGCTGCCCCTATAGGCGCCAAGTCACACTATTAAAACGCAGAGAGGAAACAAAAGCAGCATGTAACTGCGACCGCAGTAACTACACAGGCACCATCAGAACATGTCTGCATTCATATCGGCAGCCATGTGAGCCACTGGGGTGCTACATCAGGTGTGGAGAGTAACGCCGCTCAGAAAACAGTCTCTGGAAGCTTGGAAAACTGTATCTAAAAGCTCAGAAAACATTGTCTAAAAGCTTGGGCCTAGAAGCTTGGAAAACAGTGTCTTGAAGCTTGGAAAACAGTGTCTAGCTTGGAAAAGTGTCTAGAAGTTTAGAAAAAAAAAGTGTTTAGAAGCTTGGAAAGCAGTGTCTAGATACTTGGAAAACAGTGCTTAGGAGCTTAGAAAAATATCTAGAAGCTTGGAAAATAGTGTTTGGAAGCTTGGAAAACAGTGTCTAGAAGCTTGGAAAACTGTCTAGAAGTTTAGAAAAAAGTAAATAGAAGCTTGGAAAGCAGCGTCTAAAAATTTAGAAAACAGTGGCTAGAAGCTTGGGTCTAGAAGTTTGGAAAACAGTGTCTAGAAGTTTAGAAAAACAGTGTCTAGAAGGTTGGAAAACAGTGTCTAGAAGCTTGCAAAACAGTGTTTAGAAGTTGCTGTTTTTTAAACTGTGTCTAGAAGCTTGGAAAAAAGTGTCTAGAAGCTTGGAAAACAGTGTCCATATGCCAGCCTTTATTACAGAGAGGTGAAAGGGATGCAAAATTTAAAGAGAGCTTGTATTACTAGTCCTAATGTTCAAACCCATCTCTTGTACGGCTGGGCCAGCGGATTCACGAGGCATACAGCTGTAGCCTATATCAATTAGGAACACGTTCTAGTCAAACCTGCAAACTCCTTTAATGAATGGAAGTTACATCAGCGGGCGTCTGCGCATGATCATACCCTGTGTTCGGCCAACCGATTAACGTCTTAAGAAAAGAAGATTCTCTATTTGATTCAATTATACGAGACCCTAGTAATCTTTTATTCACGTGAACATTTAGGTATTCAAAGCGTTTTGTCTAAAAACAGAACTGAACTGCTGCCCGTAACCATGCGTCTGTCTGTGCTGTGTTCTTCTGCTCGTGTTCTTCTGCACACGATTTCAGCTTGTAGCTTTGTCGTGTGTAAGAGTGTCTGCGAGGACGTACAGTGACTAACTACAATTAATATGTCGTATTTCAGATTGTGGTCCTGCCGTATTTCAGACTGCACGTCTCTTGTATTTCATGATACAGTCTTCCATGTTTCAGACTGGCCGGAAATGGCTTGCACTAACAACAGCCAATGTCTGGCAAGGAACTCGGAGTGTTTTGCTGGCACCTGTCTCTGCACTCCAGGCTACTACTACTCCATCACTTCCCTCTCCTGTCTTGACAGTAAGTGGACAGATATACATGCCATCAGTGTTATTACTACTCCAACACTCACCGCTATTCTGTTGACAGTAAGTGGACAGTTTTATTAACCATAGCTGCTACTAATACTCCAACACTTCTGTGTTGACAGTAAGTGGACATTTATATTAACCATAGTTGCGACTGCTACTCAAATACTCTTGTATTGACTGTAAGTGGACATTTATATTAACCATAGCTGCAGCTGCTACTCCAACAGTCCTGTATTGACAATAAGTGGGCAGTTATATTAACTGTAGATGCTGCAACTACTCCAGCACTCACCTCTTCTTTGCTAAAAGTAAGTGGGCAGTTGTATACGCCATAGCTGTTAATGCTGCTCCATCGCTCGATCACAGCTCTTCTGTTCTTGTGTTGAATGCAAGTAGTTATACATGCATTTAGTGTTAGTATTATAACAATGTGTGCGTGTTTTGGGGGGAGAAAGGGTGCGAGGGAGCATGCGTAAACACATCACTGATGGAGATGGAAAAATAGGAGGGAAAAGTTGCAGGAGGAACTTAATAATGTTAGTTTGGTTTAAGCAAATTTTATTCACATTTATGAAAATATGGAAAATGGAAATCATTGTATAAGCATTAAACAAGCTAAGCTTATAATAATGATAGTTTATTGCCAACTCATGTTGTTAAATGACATATATTTTGAAAACTCGAATGTCTTTACAGATGCGTGGGAATTTCTACTTGTTTAATTGCTGGTGTATTTTAATTTATTCAGAATTACATCCATTAGGTTATTCCGTGTAAGCTGTTTTATGGATTGTCCATTGTTCCCTTAGTATTGTCTCATCTATGTTTGTTTATTGTCTTGTAAAATTCAGCCACCTTCTGATTCAAACATAATTATACAATTTATTAATGGACGATTTTTTTTTTTGATTTTTTTTTATCCTTCGTTCTCATTGTCTTGTCAGATGCAGTTGTATTACTTAGGTCCTGTTGTTGTTTTTGTTGTTGTTTTTTTATGCGTGCATTTCTTTGTATCATGAGACTGGTGTGTTGCTGTACCGTGTTTGCAGCTCGTTTTTAGAACTAGGTCAGGCGCATTATAGATAATATTTATTATTATTATTATCCTCTAGCCTCCATTGTGAATGTTCCGCGTGATACAGACGGTCCCCTGGCCTGTATTGTGAATGTTCCGTGAGTTACAGACTGTCCTCTAGCCTGTATTGTGAATGTTCCATGTGTTACTGACTGTCCTCTTGTCTGTATTATGAATGTTCCTTGTATTACAGACTCTCATATGGCCTCTGTTATCAGTGTTCCAAGTGTTACTGTCATATGACCTGTATTGTGAATGTTCCAGGTGTTACTGTCCTCTGGCCTGTATTGTGAATGTTCCGTTTGTTACAGACTGTCCTCTGGCCTGAATGTTCCACGTGTTACAAACTGTCCTCTGGCCTGTATTATGAATGTTCCGTGTGTTACAGACTGTCCCCTGGCCTGTATTGTGAGTGTACCACGTGTTACAGACTCTCATCTGGTCTGTATTATCAATGTTTCGTGTGTTACTGACTGTCATATGACCTGTAATATGAATTTTCTATGTGTTACTGTCACATGGCATGTGTTGTGAATGTTCCACGTATTACAGACACTCATAAGGCCTGTATTATGAATGTTCCACATGTTTCAAACTGTCATAAGGCCAGTCTTGTGAATGTTCCTCGTGTTACTGACTGTCATATGGTCTGTATTATGAATGTTCCACGTGTTACAGGCTGTCCCTCGGAGAACCTCCAGTCGACATTTGTGGCCTACCCTGGTCTGGCGTTACTCGGCTACAACCAGCAAGTTGTCCTTGAAATAGGCCTCTCGGAGTGTCAGAAGCTTTGCAGCGCCAGCCCGCTGATTCTAACCTTTGACCTCGTATCGAATGTCGACTGCTATATGCAATACGTCGATATGAAAGTCATCCCTCCTCGTCATGGCATTCCAGCCCCAACATCGTCCACTACCAGAAAACATGCCTGTAAAAAGCGTAATTTGATCAAAGTCTCGACACTAACCAATAGATCACCATGAACAACACTACCAGTTTGCAATTGTCTCGGGACCTCTGTCAGCGCATCTGGCTGTAAATCTCTATGAGAAGCCTAGTCGTAGGCCGCTGTCAGCTTCATGCAGACATCTCTCAAACTCCCTTAACCCTTCCACTGCCATGATGTCGTTTGAAAACGACCCAAGAAAGTGAGAAATTTGAAACCTTTAAGCCTTTTTGTCTTCTTTTTCGCACTGGCATGCGAAATCTCCATCAAAACGCATAGAACTGAAAATGTATGTTATGGGACCGGAAAATCTACTGTTTGCAGGCGTGTCCGTGCGTCATTCAGCCCGGAAATTTTACAGGCTGGGGCACTAAAGGGGTTAAACCTCTGTCAGAAAATAAACATATGAGGCAAGTAGGGGAGCCGGGATAGCTCAGTGGTTAGAGCGCCACGGTCTCGTGATGAAAAGTTGCGGGTTCGACTTCCTGTAGGAGCGGCGGGAAAATGTTCTTCTCCATGCAGGGCCAACTTTCTGCGCTGTCTCTTATTTCGGTATCCGTTCCATCCCCGTGTTACCGCAATAGTACGTAAAACATCCCGGTCATTCTGTCAGAAGTACAGGTGGCAGCAAGGTTACAACTAAACACCATATGCACTATGCACCATACGTATGTGGCTTTGCATGAAGTGATGTGACATGCTGCATGGTTGTATGGTGTTCAAAGAACGCGCCGAGACGGCAGCAGCTTCACGTGACACCAGCCATGTAACAGCTAAACAGCGCTGTAAGTACACCACTTCGATGGGCTATAAACAAAAGAAGAAGCTACATTCACTCATCAAGAGTTCAGACGAGATCAAGAGGAGGAGCGAGCTGCACTCTCGCGAAGAGTTGGACAATTATTTGCGGGTCCATACAAAAGCAAGAGAAGCGAGGTGATGCTGGACCCTCAAGAAAGCTCAGGAGAGATCAAGAGTAGGGAGATGGAGCTGTGGATAATCTCTTGCTTCTGGGGTTCCTCAACAGCTCTGCTACTGACATTGTCTTGTGGCTCTGCTCCCCACAGCATCTGAAACAGCAATTAGCGGAGTACACAAATTGCTTCACGCTGGCGATGTCCCCACTGTCTTAACATAGCTATTCTGGAGGTCGCCCTCGGCCTCTTCGGTCTTTTGAACAGAACAGAAAGAACAGAATCTTAACTGTCTATGAATAACATAGAGATTT
>OY757548.1:23406158-23421158 GCA_963584105.1 Alviniconcha strummeri
CGAAGTGGTGTACCAACAGCGCTGTTTGGCTGTTAATTGGCTGGAGCCACATGACATCAGAGCTGTCTCGACGTAAGTCCTTCTTCTTCTTCTTTCATTTAAGGGCCCACAATCAACATGTCGATTATTCTGGCGCCTATAACTGGGGGTGTTCGCTGTTGTACTGGTCTGGAGAGACGGGGGGGGGGGGGGGAGGGGGGCGGGGGGTAGGAGGTCTGAGTACACAGTAAAATCATCCACCAGTTTGCAATGCCATTTCATTCTAAGCCGCATATGTGTGTTTAGCTGTAACCTGCCACTTTCACTTTTGGCACAGATACCAGGAATATTTACGTGCTACTGCGGTAACCCCGGGAGAGTGTGGGTGGTCGGGGTGGAACGGATACCGAAACAAAAGTCAGCACAAACAGTTGACCCTGGATAAATTCTCCCGTCGCCCCTGTGGGGACTCGAACCCTGCCCCAACCACTGAGCTGTCCCCGTATCCCAATAATCTGTTTTCTTGGATTGTATTTGTAACATATATATATATATACAGAGAGAGAGAGAGAGAGAGAGAGAGAGAGAGAGAGAGAGAGAGAGAGAGAGAGAGAGAGAGAGAGAGAGAGAGAGAGAGAGAGAGAGATTAGATAGATACCAGAAATGTAAGGGCGAGCCCAGACATTGCCTCGTTTGTTGAAATCGTGAACGATTGTTAGTCTGGAGCAGATGAATCCGAATGTTAAGCTGTGCATGTACTGTGTCTCTAGCGATAGCGAACCGTCTTCGTTGTGTCTCTAGCGATGGCGAACCGTCTTCGATCTACCAAATAATACTGTCTGATGGATACAGGCTTGTAATTGTTCAGTGGAGTAAGCTGTACTTTCTTCACACCTTATGTACAAAATGTACACACACCTTAAACAGACAACAAACAGAGATCTGAGGCGGAGGAAAATAGCAAGGCTGAAGTGACAACATGGCAAGTGAGTTATTTTGGAGAAAATAAATAAACGTCTTGAGATTTGATTTGTCCGTTTTCTTGATGTTTGTTATTGTTCTGGTAGAGTTTTGATTTGTCTTTTTCCTGAGGCTTGTTATTGTTCTAGTGCAACTTTGATTTGTCCGTTTTTTTGATGTTTGTTATTGTTCTGGTACGGCTTTGATTTGTCCGTTTTCCTGATGTTTGTTATTGTTCTGGTACAGCTTTGATTTCTCTTTTTCATGAGGCTTGTTATTGTTCTGGTACAGCTTTGATTTGTCCGTTTTCCTGATGTTTGTTATTGTTCAGGTACAGCTTTGATTTGTCCGTTTTCTTGATGTTTGTTATTGTTCTGGTACAGCTTTGATTTGTCCGTTTTCCTGAGGCTTGTTATTGTTCTGGTGTAACTTGTTGATGTTCGTTGTTATTTTGATAATTGTAATATCAGTCTAATATAATTTCTGAAGAAAAGACTTTAAATAAAAAGGAAGAAGAAATACAAACAAATCAAAAGTGGAATGAGATCAGCATGTGTCAGTGTTTTATAGCCACCTTTGCAGAATCCGACTGCAGGACTGTCCAGGGCGTGCTTGGTACAATGGAGATGACCAAACAAAGACTATCTGGCTGGCAAAGCAAACACGCAGGTGGCTGCTGACCCGGCACATCTCAAATACTGAGCAGCTTGAGACACTAGCTGCGGGCACAAGTCCAAGTACATCACACCACCAATCGCCTGGACCAGAGAAGGCGTCAAAAGAGGAAGCGCTCGACGATCTCCTCTGAAAGGACGAGGAGGGCAATCATCAGTAAAACCAACGCTGGAACTGCTCCAAGGACGACGTTGTGAACGTTCTGAGAGACGGGATGAAACGTATAATTATGGGATTGCCCGAGCACGTTGATAGTGTTTTGAACTGAACTACACACACACACACACACACACACACACACACACACACACACACACACACACACACACACACACACACACGTTTAATTACACACACACACACACACACACACACACACACACACACACACACACACACACACACACACACACACACACACACGAAGTTCTAATTATCATACCAATAACCACACACGCACGCACACACATACACACAAACACACATACACACACACACACACACACACACACACACACACACACACACACACACACACACACACACACACACACACACACACACACACACACACACATACGAAGTCGTACTCTGTACTCATTCAACGTCACTGACCAGTATTTTGCAGTGCGCTTGGCTCTGCTTGTGGGGATGCCAATCAAATTCAAACCACCTACGAATCTGCAATGCACACTGCTCAGTGAACCAAGAACGAACACAATCATTTCACAGTCACAACCTTTCTCGGTTATTGCCTGGCACAGTGGGAGGTATCGGTTAAATTTACTTTGGTAACAGTCGTTCACCAAAACATCAAAAGGAAAAAGCCCCGACACCTCAATAATCAAATTCATTCTGGTCGCACAATCTATAACACGTAGGTCAGGCCGTGTGTGTTCATATACTGTGTATGCCTGCAATGGCTGACTGTTATTTACACTGGCCCTTGTGACACCTTCTCCTTCCATTCATCTAGTTTGCTGGCAAGTTTCAGATGTTCGAAGATTTTGAAGAATGCTCGGGAGTTTTCAAACACCATCTCAGCTTCATTGTCTGCCTTTACTAGCAGTACGTGCATGCCAAATTGTCGAAGATGTGGTTTTATTCCTAGCTTGCGGCACATTTCACTGAGGTGGATCCAGTGTCACTTGCGCCACGTAACCTTTGCGATCATAATGTCGCTGTAGTAACTGTCAGTTGTCAAACCAGCAAAATTCTCCTGATGCGGATCGGCTTCACATTTGCGTTTCTTTTTGTGCAACTCAAGCGACTGTCTTGCTGTATGTACAGTCAGTAAGCTGAGTTTATAATATACATACAGACACGCATGTATGCATGCAGACACACACACACACACACACACACACACACACACACACACACACACACACACACACACACACACACACACACACACACACACACACACACACACACACACACACGCACGCACGCACGCACGCACGCACGCACGCACGCACGCACGCACGCACACATGCACCCCCCCCCCCCCACACACACACACACACACACACACACACACACACACCAGTCGCATATCAGGGCAGAAGAAAGGGTTTTGTTTTAGATCTTTTAAACATTTTAACCAGAATGCATCCTTTGCTGATCTTATCTGCACGCCCTTTGACAATGTACATCAACACACGGACCCTAACGAGGCTCTAGCAATGGATGTAATTATAGCCAGTAGGCATGCGCCATTCCGTTATAAACCGCTCAATGCATCATCAAAAAGGGAATGATCTCCCTTGCGTCGTCTGCTGATCCTTTTCCTAGTATTGCGACACTCAGATGAACACAGCGTGCACAAGATCCTTTCTGTCAAACTTTCAACTCCGAACCTAAAAAATAAAAATAATGGAAAACAATAAAAACTTTATCAACTAAAAAGTTCAGTTACTGCTTCCCGGTTGCTGCTGTATCATCAGCTTCACCATAATGTCCAAGACTCTCTCTCTCTCTCTCTCTCTCTCTCTCTCTCTCTCTCTCTCTCTCTCTCTCTCTCTCTCTCTCTCTCTCTCTCTCTCAAAATCACATTTTAATGTCATCAGGCTAGAAAACCACATCGCTGAAGTGTTTGCCAGGTCACTCTTCAAAAACTAACTGTTACAAAAAGCTTCCCTTAATTGCCACTGTGTCATGCATTTACGACTGTGTGGACATTGTGCTAAATCAAACTGCTTTCAGTATGAAACAGAATGAGCTCTTGAGCCTCTCGTGAAATTAAAATACAAGACAGAGAGAGAGTTACTTGCCACATCCCAGGCGAGAGTTGCCGTAAACGATTCATCTCTATTGTGTTCTTTTAACGTCGTCCGTGTGCTAATTAAGCCCTTCTACGTCAGTTTACTTTCAGTTCAGTAAACTGGTTTCCACAGAAAACAGTTTATTTAGGTTCGTATCCAAAATTAACATTCTCAACGGTACAGGTCACTGTTTGTAACGTAAATTCAGTAAGAGAATGTGGTGTTTATCTTCATTAAAATATATCAGAAGAATCGACCAGGACGACAAACAAGAACATCCGGAGCGGTAAATTGCTTGAGGTAGGCCTAAAGCTGCACTGCATTCTATTCTTCTTCTCAGAGCTCACGAGCTGTGTGGAAGTCGAGGTGGCCGTCTTGAGCTCCCGTCCCTAATAAGCCTACGGTTTCTGTGGACGTAAAGCAACACTCAACCAAATGTTTTCTTCTTCTTTTGCGAGAGTCGGTTTGGCCTGATGGTGCCTTACCATTAGGCCAAACCGACTCTCGCAAAAGAAGAAGAAGAAAATTAGGCTGGTAAGCAGAGGGACCCCGGTTCGATTCCGGTTCGGCTCTCCTTCCTCTTCAAAGGTTTGACACTGCCTTGTGACTTTTTCCCTCACAATTACTGAAACATTAAAATGGCTCTCATCCTGCGCATCTGAATACAGGAGTCATTGTGGTGGTGACAGTGCAGCGTTAGGTATAGTCTCGCTATTTCACCACCTCCTGGGATCTCCGTCCTTGCCAGTGAGGTACTCGAAGACAACTCGGCGTTAAACCAATTTAACCAAACCAAACCAAAGCTCTGATTTTGTTGCAACACATTGTAGTTTGTCATTTATTCATATTTGTAGTAACTAAAACGCGTTAGCTCCAAAATAAGCCATTTCTTAATTAGATTTTTGTTTGTTTGGTTGGTTGGTTGCTTGCTTGCTTGCTTGCTTTTTGGGTTGTTGTAGTATGCAGTCTCACAAGTATACAAGAGGTAAGAGGAAAACGTTCCAATCGTTTATTGGTCAGTCTCAGCGCCATAGCGCAAGACAAAAACAAAGGCAATCAAAACACAGTTTTGTAACTGCACATAATGAAACTACAGCATCAGTTTCGTATCATAACATCCCACTTTCCGTAAAAAAACAATCACACTCAGTTTTTCTTTTTCTTACTCTCATCTCACAAAACTGTAAACAAAACACAATTGTATTACCTATCTTGGCAAATGGACACAAATCAAACTCCTCTTTGGGATTCAAAATAACAATGTAAATCATTCTTAATTAAACAGGTTTCTTAATAACTAGGATCAAATATAACCTAATTGTAAAAAATAATAAGTGATTATATTAATCGTTTACTTGTTGGTTTGTTGCTTTTCCGTGTTCTATGTGATAGTCCTGTTCAACTGGTATATTCATTATAACGTGCAGGGGCTCTGATCACCCGACCGGAACGTGTTCTAACGGTCTCTTGACCAGACTGCGAAGGTGGTTCAGCCTCATGACTAATAGCAGGACCGTGCTCTGGACGGATGGCACAGGGAATTTCCAGTGGGCCTGGCCGAGGATGAGTCTGGGTTATCACCCAGGCCGGTTTCAAGTGTCTGCACAGCCCTGCTGGGGAGCTTCCCTCAAGTCTCCTCTGTTGCGTCGGATGTTGGACCCCTGGTTTGTTCTCACGTTGTAGGACCTTGGTTCTCCGCTGTGCCCTGTGACTTCACCCGGTATCCAGGTCTTGCTTGCTTTGTCCAAGATCCTGACGTTCTGTCCTTTGTGGAGAGGAGGGAGACTCTCGCCTGTATGTCTGTCATAGTTGGACTTCATCGTCGACTGTCTGCGATCCAAATGTTGACGTTGTGCAACAGTGACGGGAGATGGTGAGGAGCGGGAAGGAAGCAATGTGGTGATAGGCCTGCCCATCAACATCTCTGCAGGTGATGGCAGCTTGGAGTCGACTGGGGTCGCTCGAAGGTTGAGCATGGCAAGGTGTAGGCTCTGTTTCTCCTTCTTACACTTCTTCATGATCTTCTTGATAGTCTACACCTGTCTTTCTATGAACCCATTGGACTGTGGGAACCTGGGTGATGAGGTGGTGTGTTGTATGCCCCACTTGTGGAAAAAGTCCTGGAATGGTTTCCCGATGTACTGTGGTCCGTTATCACTGACGATCTCGTCGGGTCGGCCAAACAGTGACACAGCTTTTCTGATTTCCTCTGTGACGTTCTCACATGTGGTAGCGTGTAGGGGTGTGACTATGGGATATTTTGAAAAATAGTCACATATCAGCACGAAATGCTCCCCGTCCACCTCGAACAAGTCCGTGCCCAGTTTCTTCCAAGGGGCCATCGGTGTGTCATGTGGTATGAGGGGCTCCTTCTTGTTGCCGTTTGCCAACTCCTGACATAGGGTGCAGGTCCTGGTCATATGTTCAATGTCTTTGTTGATGTTTGGCCAGTACACCCCTTCTCTGGCCAATAGTTGGGTCTTCTCAATGCCTTGGTGAGACTGATGGAATTGGGCAAGAATGTCTGCTCGCATACTCTCTGGGATGAGGACTTGTTTTCCTTTGAAAATGATGCCGTCCTCAACAGCCAACTCATCACGGAATGACCAGAAAACTCGTACATCAGTGGGCAGATCCTTGATGCTGTCAGGCCATCCTTGGATGATGGTTTCCATGAGCACATTCATGGTCGGATCTCCGGCTGTCTGGTCTCGAAGTTGATGCTGTTTCCTCTGTGAAAAGTTGACCAGGTCTATGTCACAGCGATGAACTTCCGCTGTCGTCATCTCAATACCATCAACCCTGAGATCCAACTCGACTGCGCCCTTGTCCTTTGGATTCGGCAGCCTTGACAGAGTGTCTGCCAGGGTCATCGTCTTTCCTTGTCGATACTCGATGGTGAAGTCATATCCCTATATTTTCTGGAGCATCTTCTGTAGCCTGGGTGGTGCTCTGAGGAGGGGCTTCTTGGCAATCATTTCGAGTGGCTTGTGATAAGTTATCACTCGAAAGGGGCGTCCGTACAGGTACGTGTGAAAGCGATTGATGCCGAACACAACGGCGAGCATCTCCCGGTCAATGTTTGGGTAGTTGCTTTGTGCTGAGTTGAGCGCTTTGGATGCGAATGCAACAGGTTGACCGTCCTGCAGAATTGCTGCGCCAAGACCTTTCGTTGAACTGTCTACCTCCAGCGTGGTGGGTTTTGTTGGGTCAAAGTATTTGACACACGACTTTGCTGAAATTGCTGTTTTGAGTTTCTGGAAGCAGTGGAGGTGGTCTTCCGACATCTCAAATGGGACGTTCTTCTTCAGGAGGTCCCTGAGTGGCTGTGATTCTTCACTGAAGTTGGGAATGAATGTTGCAAGGTATGTCATCATACCGAGGAATCTCTGCAGATCCTCTTTGTCCTGTGGAACAGGCATGTTCTGGACGTCATGAACCTTGGCCGGGTCAGGTCTGATGCCATCTTTGGAGTAAATGTTGCCGAAGAAGCTGATCTCAGGCTGTCTGATTGTGCACTTGTCTGAATTGAACACCAGCCCGGTTTCTTTTGCTCTGTCCATGAGCGCTTTCAGGTTCCGGTCGTGCTCCTCTTCATCTTTGCCATGCACGCAGACGTCATCTGTGATCCCAACCACGCCTGGAAGGTCTTCCAAGATCTCGTCCATTCTGGCTTGGAATATGTCTTGTGACACCCTGAGTCCAAATGGTAATCTGGTCCAGCAGTATCGACCAAACGGGGTCCGAAATGTAGTGATCAGCTGGCTGTCTGGGTCAAGATGGACTGACCAATAGCCAGCTTTGGCATCCAACTTGCTGAAGACTGTTGACCCTGCAAACTGCGGATTCAGCTCTTCAAGTGTGGGAACTTTGTGTGGACATCGCTTCAGGGCTTGATTGAGTTTCTGGGGGTTGATGCATATGCGGAGTGATCCATCTTTTTTCACAGAGTATGCGAGACTAGAGCACCAGTCTGTGTGTTCGCTGACTTTCCAGTTGACACCCTGCTTCTCCATCTTCTTCAGCTCGCTCGCAACTTTAGTTTTTCCTTGAGATGGATGGAGCACTTACGTGGGGGGTCGATGAATGGTTCACAGTTTTGCTTCAGGTGGAGCTTGGCCACCCATCTGAAGTCCCCCAGCGTGTCGAATTGGCCTGGATATGCTTGCTTCAATCCTTCCACGGTTGTGACATCTGGTGTGGGTCTGATGTCATCACAGTGAATAGTGACTAGTCCAATTTTCTCACATGTTGGCAGACCAACAACAGGTGCTGATGGAACATCAACGACATAGAACTTTGCCTTTGTGAAGGTTTTTTCTCCAAATCGAAGCTGGAGGTTGATGGATCCTAGACAGGGGATCTCCTGACCGTTGTAGGCAACCAGCCTGACGTTCTTTGTGGGCTCAAGAATGTCTTTTTGGGGGGGAGTGTCTTGTACATCTGCTTGTATGTCCTAAGGGGGAGTGTGTTCCCCGCAGCTCCAGTATCGACCTTGAGTTTGATCTTGCGTATGCCCTTTTTCCTAGGACAGATAACATCCAGTGTTGTGAAAACCTCGTTGCGTACACTGGATATGCGTATGCAGTCATAGGGCTCACTGGAATCTTCCTCTGAAGTGTAACTGGCTGCTGGCTCCAGATCATGGAATCTTCGGTCTCTCCTACGGCTGCCTTTGCCAGCATCTCTATGTTATTTGCCATCCGATTTGGTGTCACCACGTTGTTGAACATCTTCTTTTGGACGGTTTGTTCCTTTGCGTTTTCGACAAAATTTCTTCCAGTGTCCGATATTTCCACAAAATTTGCACGCGTCTTTGTATGCCGGACATGCTCTTGGGGGATGGGCTCTGCCACAGTTGCCACATGCTTGGCCTACTTGGTCCACATTGTTCAGTGGTGTGCTTGTGCGTTTCTGAATTTCATGTCGGCCTGCGAGAATGGCTTCAAAACGTCTCCCCTCTGCAAGTGCGTCTGCCAGCTTGTAACCTTTGGCTTTTCCCAGCAGTTCACGCTGGAATGCTTCGATTGGTGTGGATGCAATCATGAGTTCAATGATCCTTTCCTCCAATTCACTCTCTTCAAATTCACACTTGAGGGCTTGAGTGCGTGCTCTGGTTACAAAGTCATCGACAGATTCCTCACTTCTTTGCCTGTAGTCCATCAAGTGGAGACGATGCACTCTGAAGTTGAGATTTGTCTTTAGCTGAGACTCAAACAACTCCCATATTTTGTCAGGCCTCTTCTTGTCTGCATCTGACATCTCTGACGCATCGAGTCGCTTCAGGCCCTCATTTCCTATCCCCCTGAGGATTTTAAGAGCTATTTTGCCTGGATCTGTGATGTCCTTATCTTCACAGTAATATGACATAGTTTGTTTGAATAGCTGCAAGGCCTCCTGGTGATTTTCTGATGCCCAGTTCATTTCGGGGATGCGTGAGCGTGCCATGTTCTTGTGAGTGTGCGAACAATCCAACTGTAATGGCAGCGTCGCTAACAATGTTAGTGCAGGGAGGACTGTATGGCAATGGTGATGTATTTGTTCACTTGTGGATTTGTGTGTGACAATAGCAATGTGTATAGCACATGCAACATCCACACAGATTCAAAATGCATAACCTGCAGTAATGCATTCACATCAAAACATGATATTGTGATAAATGTTCATGAGAGCCACTATTCTGCTTCAGCGTCCTCAATCATCAACCACTCATTGAATCCTGCACAGCGTCTATTCTGTGGCGGTACACAGAGGAATACAGCAAAGCGTCTGTACACTGGCACACAGTACGTGGTCGTAGTCACTGGTCACAGTAACAAAATGCTGTCCGAAGCACATGCATGAGGGTATATAACTGTGCAAGGGATCACAAGATGCGCTTGATGCAGTTGTTCCCCTTGGGCTTGCACTCGCATGGTATGATTGATGATTGATTGATGATCGCTTATATAGCGCTATTCTCCGCTCTCTTGAGCAGACTCACTGCGCTCGCATGTGGTGCTACATGAGTGACTAGCTTTTTATAGCGCGTTTTTGAATATCCACCGGAGTGGTGTACTTACAGTGCTGGCATGGCTGGTGCCACATGAAACTGCAGCCGTTTCGGCGCAAGTTCTGTGTACACCATACAACCATGCATCATGTCACTTCATGCACAGCCACATACGTAAGGTGTATGCGTGTTTAACTGTAACCTGCCACCTGCACTTGGCAGAATGACCGGGATCTTTTACGTGCTACTGCGGTAACACGGGGGTGGAACGGATACCGAAATAAGAGTCAGCACAGATAGTCGACCCTGGAGAAGAAAATTCTCCCGCCGCTCCTGCAGGGATTCGAACCCGCGACCTTTCAGTCGCGAGTCCGGCGCTCTAACCACTGAGCTATCCCCGCCCCCGAGGGCTATGAGGGCTACACGCCTGTTTGCACGAAAATTTCTGCAAGGTTGCTGCAAAAAAATTGTGCAGGGCGATTCCTTCTCGACAACCGAAGATGCTGTACCACCTTGGCCAAGGTTAGATGTTTGCAGACCCAGACTTGCGAGGAACTTGAACAGTCGAAGGTTGCTTTGCCCGAGATTCACTGGCGGGAAGATTCGCCGGCCCAGCCTCTGGTCGAAAGGGATGGTCTCCGGGTCTGTGCTGTTCAATGGGCGGAGAGGCTGCATTGACCAGGAAGATGATGTTCTCTTTTTACCGCTGCCACTATGTTGTAGTATGCAGTCTCACAAGTATACAAGAGGCAGAGGAAAACGTTCCAATCGTTTACTGGTCAGTTTCAGCGCCATAGCACAAGACAAAAACAAAGGCAATCAAAACACAGTTTCGTAACTGCATATAATGAAACTACAGCATCAGTTTCGTACCATAACAGTTGTTGTTGTTGTTGCTGCTGCTGCTGTTGTTGTTGTTGTTGTTGTTGTTTTTCACACCATCCAGACTATTCTCACTGACTGTAACATATATAATCCAAATCTTGTATCGAGTTTTGTGTTTTAGAGAAACCAGCTTTAATTGGATGGGAAACCGCACGAGGAATTCCGCCTTACGGAGTTGCCGAAGGTCTTATTCTGATTGATACTCTTCACAGTCGAAACTAGAGCGAAAACCTCTATTGATCTGCTCCATGCCTTTCGTTACCACAATGGCGAACGTAAATTAATGTAAACGTTCAGGGTAAACGTTTGATTTCCTGTTCCGGAAATGCGAAAATGGGCCGACAAAGCGCTGACACGAATGTCGATTTGAAATAAACAGTTGCTTAAAATGTATATGTTTTCTTTTCCGTTTAATTCAGCCAGTTAACCTTTTCTCTTCCACAAAGCCTGGACTGCCAATTCTAGTTCGTTTCAAGAAATGTCTGAAAGAGATGTTTAAGAAAAAGAAAAACATTAATTTGAAAACAGGTCCACAGGCAAAGGCACAGAAAGTCTGATTCAAGTAGGAAATTGCGTGACGTCATACAAGCAAATGGGAATCACTCTGTCAATGAAAACGTAAGAAATTATGTGGGCATGGAAAGGGTTAAAAGAAAATAAATATTTTGTCTTCGGAGTCAAGCACGAGGCGAAGCTGTAGCCTATATAAGTTAGGAAACGCGTTGTAGTAAATAAAAAAATTAAAAATCATAGTTCAGGAGCTGTGAGAGTCGAGGTGGCCGTCCTGGGCTGTCCGTCCTAACGAGCCTTCTGGTTTCCGTGGACGTAAAGCTATATTGAACCATGCTTCGGCATTGGTCTCAGCTTGTCCCTAATATGTCAACCGACATCCGAGGACATTAAGCAACACTGCCTACCTATGTAGTCAAAACTATAAACTACTTCAGTGATCGTCGATTACAGCGGCAGGCGTGTAGCCTACGTATGGTCACACCCTGTGTTCGGCCAACTGCTTGACACCTTCAGAAAACGAGCTTTTCCTTCCTCTTCGATTATAGCCTACGAAGGCCATTAATATTAATCTTTCATTCGCGACAACGTTCAGGCACTCAATGCGTTTCGTCTAGAGTTGCCCATAGCCATGAGGCTGCCTGAGTTGTGTGTTCTTCTTCTCCTTGGCACTGGACAAGGACAAGCTGTCAGCAACTTTACTGAGACATTAGCAACCCGGAACCCTGAGCTTCAGGACACCATCTTCACGGAGAGTCTCTTGTTTCAAAGAGAGACGGGGTCGGTACTATCATGCGCGATGAAATGTCGGCTGGCGCATTGTGCGTCCTTTACTTTCACCCTTTCCTCATCGCCGTCGTCAGAAACATCATCATCCAGCAACGGCAGTTGTCAGGGTCACTCAACAGTGATGACTGCCGATGATGCCTCTGTTGCTGCGCCCTCTTCTGTTCTGTTTGTTTTGGGTAATGGTTGCAGCTTGGGCTGCGTTCTGTTTGTCTTTGGTAATAATTGCAGCTTGGGCTGCGTTCTGTTTGTCTTTGGTAATGATTGCAGCTTGGGCAGCGTTCTGTTTGTCTTTGGTAATGATTGCAGCTTGGGCAGCGTTCTGTTTGTCTTTGGTAATCGAGGAATGAGTGAATAACTGCTGGTGACCTTTTTTTTTTTTTTTTTGGATCTGTTGTCGCTTGTCGCATCTAGCTGCGATAGAACGATCTTTTCTAAGACCTGACAGAAAAGATCAATCAGACACAAGGCGACTGTTGTTTAAGTCATTAGGGTCAAGGGACGGCTTTTTCAAAAGCGGTGAAAATACACCAGACTTGTAGACTAAGAGAAAACACAAGAGACCAAGGAGTTGTTGAATACAGCAGTTATGCAAGGTAGAAAAGAGTCAAGACATTCAAGTAACAGTGGGGTTGCATCAGCTTCATACGTTTTGAAGGTGAGTTGAGTATGGGACGTCTGAGAATTTTGTTTTCCTCGTTACAGGTCTGAAATGAGTGAGGGGTATGCCATAGAAAGAAAGGTGCGATCTTGTTGAATTTTAGGATGCGATCCTGTTGAATTCCAGGGTGTGGTCCTGTTAGATTTCAGGATCCGATCCTGTTGAAGTTCAGGGTGCGATCCTGTTGAGTTTCAGGTTGAGGACCTGTCGAATTTCAGGATGCGATCCTGTTGAATGTCAGGGTCCTGTCCTGTTGAATTTCAGGGTATGGTCCTGCCGAATTTCAGTATGCGGTCCTGTTGAAGTTCAGGGTGCGGTCCTGTCAAATTTCAGACTGGCTGCAGAAGTCTTGCTGTGACCACACCCAATGTCTATCGTATTCCAGATTGCGAGTATGTCTCATTTCCGACTGTAGACTGGTTCTGTCGCATTTATGATTGTGGGTCTGTCGTATTTTCAGTTTGTGGTTGTGCCGTATATCGGATTGTGTTTCTGCCCCATTTCAGACTGCAAATCTGCCTATTTCCTACTATAGTTCTGCAATATTTCTGGCGTATTTTGCACAATGGTTCTGCCGTATTTCAGACTGCAGTTTTGTCGTATTTAAGAGCGTCTGCGAGGACGTGCAGTGACCACAGTTAATATACCTCGTATTCTTATCGTGGTCCTGCTGTATTTCAGACTGCATTTCTGTTGTATTTCATGATGTAGTCTTCCAAGTTTTAGACTGTCAATCTGCCGTATTTTGCACTGTCGCTTTGCTGTGTTTCAGAATGGCTGGGGAAGGCTTGCGCTGACAACACCCAGTGTCTGGCAAGGAACTCAGAGTGTTCTTCTGGCACCTGTCTCTGCAGTCCAGGCTATTACTACTCCATCACTTCCTTCTCCTGCGTTGAAAGTAAGTGGACAAATATATGGGATAAATGGGAGGGAGAGAGCATGAGAGATCTAGGAAAGAGTATTGATTATTTATTCATTTTTGTATCTGAGTGGACGAGCGGAGATTGGTGTGCGTCTCTCTCTCTCTCTCTCTCTCTCTCTCTCTCTCTCTCTCTCTCTCTCTCTCTCTCTCTCTCTCTCTCTCTCTCTCTCTCTCTCTCTCTCTCTCTCTCTCTCTCTCTCTCTCTCTCTCTCTCTCTTTGTGTGTGTGTGTGTGCGTGTGCGTGTGTGTGTGTGTGTGTGTGTGACATGGTTATTGTTTGATAGGCGATAATGGTAGCTATAGACTACAATATTTAAGATTCGTTTTGTTTGAAATGTATGTTAATGTGGTTCTAGTCATGTTTGTATAGCGCAGTGAGCTTAACTCTGGTTAAAGAACAGCGCTTTATAAGAATCATTATTATTATTATCTATTATATAGATGCCGTCAATGTTATTGGTACTCTAATGCTTACCTCGTTACTAACCAAACGTCCCTTGCCTTCGGCAAACCAAGCCAGACACATCCAAACTCGCCAGTACCAACAACCCAAACAGGATCAGCAGACAACTTTCAATCATCAGTTATCGTCCTTTACAGACCAGTCCACTTTGCTTTGAAAGGGGGGTTGCCCCTAACATATGTACATGTTTTGTGTTGTCCTATTAAAATCAGCTTTGTTGTTGTTGTTTGTTTGCTTTTGGTGATAATTGTGTTTTCACGTTTTGTTGTCGTTGTTTTGTTTTTGTTTTGTGTTTGTCCGTTTTTAGTTCTTGTTTTGTTTTTTCTCTTCTTTCTTTTTTGTTTTTTGGAGGGGAGGGGTGGGTGGGGGGAGGGGGGTTTGTTGGTTTTTTGGTTGTTGTTTGTGTCTTTTGATGGGGGAGGCTTTTTTATTATTATTGTTGTTTCTTGTGTGTGTATGTGTGTGTTTGCGTGCGTGTGTGCGTGCGTGTGTGTGCCTGTGTGTGTATGTGTGTGTGTGTGTGTGTGTGTGTGTGTGTGTGTGTGTGTGTGTGTGTGTGTGTGTGTGTGTGTGTGTGTGTGTGTGTGTGTGTGTGTGTGTTCTTTTCTTTTTTGTTGTTGTTGTTTTTGTGTGTGAGAACATGCAATGGTTACTATTAATCTACGTCGTAGCCTGACTGCGGTCCTGCTGTATTTCGGACTGTGCCTCTGTTCAGTTTCATGATCCAGTTTTTGTATGTTTCAGACTGTCAGGCTATTGCAGTTTAAACTATCGCTTTGCCCTGTTTCAGTGTGGCTGCACAAGGCTTGCACTGACAACATTCAATGTCTGGCAAGGAACTCGGAGTGCTTTGCTGGCACCTGTCTCTGCACTCCTGGCTATTACTACTCCAACACTTCC
>OY757549.1:7500-62500 GCA_963584105.1 Alviniconcha strummeri
CAAAACCAGTATATTTAGCATAAGCAGCAACATACCTTTCATCACTACTAAGCAAAGTGTCCAAATCCTCTCCAGCGGCAACCTTATCAGCAAGTTCCTTCGCACAAACATAAATATTCGTCGTACCAACTTTCTCTGCAGGTTTGCCGACTTCCAAAATCACATCACCACCTTTCTTGCAGTAATCCCGGTTCTCTTCGTCGTTTCCTCGTGCAATCTCATAGTGAGCATTCAGCTTCTTTTTCAACACAGTAAATCGCACTTTCCGCTTCAAATGCATAAACCCCTGCAAATGAGGAGTATGAGTCGCATCGCCAACTTCCCTCGCCACAATCGCATAACAGCACACATCCTCCGTAAGCCACTTCTTCACATAATCAATAGTCTCCTCCGTGTAGTTGTTGTAAGTAAAACACCACCGTCTGCACTGGTTCGCCATCGCACCGCAACTGAGCGCGGGCAAAATGGCGGCTTTAATATATAGGCAATTAGCAATGTATACAAAATAATATAAACGTCCTATTAAATACTAACACAAAATAAATCTAAAACCTAGCAAATTACTTCAAAATCAGTAAAATCAGTTTTACACTATCACTAACCCTAACCCTCACCCTCACCCTAACCCTCACCCTAACCCTCACCCTAACCCTCATCCCCTCCGGAGCATTGCCGACTGTCAGCGTTCATAACAAGGACGAAAACTCGATATTTTAGCACTGACATAATCCTACGCTCAAAGTATCAATTCACTAACTACCCCAAATCAATAGAGCAAACGTCCTTTAATCAAGCAGGACAAGTACATGCTTGTACTGGCCAGCAATCAGCGTAACCACACCGGAACAGGAAGGACAAACTTAAACCCATGCACTTTTCTCTTTTTTGTTTTTGTTCTCTTCTTCTTTGTTGTTTTTGTGATAATCGAGTGGCAGAGGCAGCAGAGTTTGTAGCCAATTCTTTTTGAAACTGGAAGCGAGTGCAAGGACTCGAGAAAATAGACTGGCTTTTAATACCCAGTCAACAACGATGGATATACCAGGGCGATCAAGACGAAGACAAACGTGGTCAGATCTAGAAGACTCCAAAACCAGTCGGGTTGCGTTATTTTGAATTCTTTGGAACTTTTCAATGAGATTCCCGGCAAGAAGGGAGCTACAACAGTCCAGACGTGGGAAGAAGGGAGTTAAAATTGTCCAGACGTGGCAAGAAGGGAGTAACAATTGTCCAGACGTGGCAAGAAGGAAGTTACACAGTCGAGATGTGGCAAGAAGGGAGTTACAATTATCCAGATGTGGCAAGAAGGGAGTTACAAGAGTCCAAATGTAGCAAGATGGGTTACAACAGTCCAGGCGCGGCAAATACTTCAGACGCGACAAGAAGGGAGTTACAATAGCCCAGAGGCAGCAAAAAGGGAGTTACAATAGTCCAGATGTGGCGAAAAGGGAGTTACTATAGTCCAGACGTGGCAAAAAAGGAGTTACAATAGTCCAAACGTAGCAAGAAGGGAGTCATAATAGTCCAGACGCGACAACATCAGTCCAGATTCGGCAAGTAGTCCAGACGTGGCAAAAAGGGAGTTACAATGGTCAGATGTGGCAAGAAGGGAGTTACAATGGTCAGACGAGGAAAAAAGGGAGTTACAACATTCCAGAAAAGGCAAGAAGGGAGTTACAATAGTCCAGACTCGGCAAGAAGGGAGTTAAAATATCCAGACGTAGCAAGAAGGGAGTTACAATAGTCCAGACGCGGCGAGAAGGGAGTTACAACCGTCCAAACGTAGCAAGAATGGAGTTACACTAGTCCAGGCATGGCAAGAAGGGAGTTACAATAGTCCATACGTGGCAAGAAGGGAGTTACAGTAGTCCAGACGTAGCAAGAAGGGAGTTACAGTAGTCCAGACGTGATGTTCAAGACTATAGTTACCTCGCACTATTACGTTGTTCAAAACAGAGACAGCACTGTCGAGAACACCACCATAATCAGAGACTGATGGGAGACGAATTGATGGATGCATCATTTACACAGATTTAGGGAGTAGAGAGTGATGTAGCAATTATTACTTCTTTCTTTTTCTTCTTTTTTTGGGGGGGGGGGGGGATAATTAGCATTTCAGTTTGTCGTCATTCAGTTGTACCATAAAGGTCAGATCTGCCGCAATTTTTGGTTTACCCTCTTTCTGTTTAGTGTTATAGGCATTTACTAAACTGCCCTTTAAAAGAGTAACGGTTGGTTACCCTTTAAAAGAGTACTGGTTGACTGGGTGTAAAACACCAAGTCACTTATCTTTAGAAGACAAGCTGACCTAAATTTTTAAACAGAAATGCACACACAAACACGCATGCACGCTCTCATTTAGACACACCGAAAAACTGTTGCTGCAGTTTTATTAGCTGACCATCAATTTTCACAACAGAAGTTTGAAGTTGTGCTCTGCAAGACCAACACATATTTCCACTGTACACAGCATCCAAACTTCATGAGGCTCACAACCTCCACTTCTTTTTCCCAGTAGAACAAAAAAAGGGGTGGAAATGCATGAATAACAAAGAACATTGATGTCAACAACAATTTTGATTTACTTTGATGCTATTCTACACTCTAGTTTGTTAGTTAGTCACCACATATATAAAAGGAGGTACCACAAAATATCAAAATGCCTTGCTGGTTGTGTTACATACACCACCTCAAATCAAACAGGTAACCCTACCCAAGCACGTGGGACTGGAGCCATCCCAAGGCTACAGGGTTACTGGGGCGAGAACTGCCACCAAACTCTGGACACGATAAACCCAGCGAGTGCCACGAGGACCCCCCCACCCCCCTCTAATAGGGTACATGCACTTCTTCGCCAGTCAACCACGATCAACAGTTCACAGAACCACCAAGTGTTTGACCAGTTCCCCTTTCTAAAGTTCAACAAAAATTCTCTTCCAGTCTTTTGTAAAAAGATTACAACACAAAACACATCAAGTTTCTACTACAATTATGTTCCTGAATTTTGCCCACACAAAGTGCACATAGCTTTGTTCAGTCAATCTTCCTGTCATCCCTTTGGAAAATATATTTGAAATGAAACTGCCCTCCAAGGTAAAAGCAACCACAAAGTTAAAAATAAAGGCTGGGAAGTGCATTAGGGGCAGGTGTGGCTGGGTGGGAAAGAATGGGATATGGCGGGTTACCATAATGAACATATGCATAGCCATGCAGATTACCAAATAAAAAACACACAACAGAAACAATGACGTGAACCACAAAAATCAAGAGAAGAGCATCACTGTGGGATGCACTACAAGCTTTCAGTAATAAAACAACACAAAAACAAGATTTGAAAAAGACTACTGTTACATAACAGTTTTAACAGGTAAAACATAATATCTATGTTACAGTGTACTGACGCAAATCAATGTACACGTACATTTGTTTAGTTGAAAAAAAAGAAGAGATTTTCTTCGTCATCATGTATCAGTTACAGAGGGAATGAAACCCACACACAAAAACAGAAGAAAAAACCCAGAAAGCATATTAAACCTCTCAGTAATTCAAGAATGACAGCAAGAGGCTCCGAACACTGTCTAGAATCAAACATACAAATGCCACCAGCATAAAAAAATTACTAAAAAAAGTCACATCTTAAATAAACCAACTTTGTAAAGAGTGAAAGTAAGTGAATACTACATGTCGTTTGACGTAAAACCAAAAAAAAATACAACATCAATATGAAAACAAATATTAAAAAAAGGAGAAAAAATAAAATAAAATCTCTGATCAAAAAACAAATGTGAAGGCTGCTGGGATAAGTCTATGAAACTGAATTTCTTTGTTCGACCATAAATAGCAATGTAAATAGCTCAAATGAGAACACCAAAGATGAATGCCATAACAATACAGTGGTAATCTTAGGAAAAGTGAGGTGTAAAAAAGAAGAAAAAAAATGAAAAAGCAACAACAGTGATGAACATGACCACATTAAAGCTCCAGCACATGGGAAACAAAGCAACAAGTACCTCCAGTGAAGCACAGTCTCTCCCTGCACAATGCAAGGCTGAAACAAACACAGCCCTCATACACAACAAACAAAACCACTGGCAAAATCCTTTCTTTGTCAACCACCTCAGCTTCTGTCAAAAACATCATCTAAACCTCATGCTACTTATCTGAGTGGCTATTAGTATTACTGACCAGTCTCTCCAGTCTGCTTGTACTGCTGTGCAGCCAGTGCAGTGGCATGGGTCTTTTCCAGGCCAAAAAACACATAGGCACAACAATCGCAATGACCAAAGCTCCAGCTCCCACTGTTGTGCGCACCCAACATCCCCAGTGGAAAAAAACAAAAACTACCCTAACCACTACTCTCCGTTAATTAAAAAAACAATAATTTATATATTTTTGAAAACCATTCACCACCATCATAACCTATTCCCTCTCTCCCAAAATGTTCACATAATGCACACCCAAAACAGAAGCACTGCACTATTCTGACAGAGGGAACAAATAAAGTGGCAATGGATCTGGTGGTCAGAGCCAAAGTTTGTAAACAAGTGGGACACAGACTGTAGCAGAAGGTGGGGATAGCAAGAGGGTGGCATTAGGACTATGTACAACACACTTCTGGGGCCTGGGGAAAGACTACAGCTGTACAGGGAAGAAAGTGCAGCCAAAAATATACAATGAGATGGAAGAGAAAAAGAAAGAAAACACTGGCAAACTTCAATCACAAAGACACTTTCACCACGATGTAGCTTCACCTACTAATGCTGTGAATGAGATTGACACCTCAAGGCAGAGAAAGACACTAGACTGATCATTCTCATACATGTTGATGCATAAAAGATGCAATACGTTTAATGCCATCTAAAACATTTCCAGAATGTCAGAATGATGACTAACACTGCACTCTCCAATAAAAATGCCTATTAATATCTGGGAGACAGCAGCCGTCTGACTACAAAAGAATCAGCTAGAGATCACTTTCTAATACAAACAACCCATTTCCACAGTGCTCTGCCAGGCTACGTTAGAAAGAGACAGAGAAAGAATATATTCCATAATGTCAACATCTTTTAGCTCAGCATAACAGAATGTTTACACTTATGGGATTTTACACTCTCAAAATGAATCTCATGCCTGCAAACAGACATTTTTAAACCATTGTGAATCATACAGCTGTGGTAGACACCTTGAAATGACTGTAGTCAAAGTAGATTTAATACTGCCTTTCTGTACACAATAGCACCTAGACACACTGCACATCAATATACACCACTGTTTGTGTTTCTATAATAAAGAACCTGGAAAAAAAAGAAAAAAGAAAAAAGAAAAAAAAATCTGACAAGATGTAATAATAATGGAATGTACACTGCTGACACTTATTTACATTGTTCCATCATGGTGGCTAAGAGATTACAAGTGCTAGGAAGAAAGAAGAGGGAGCAAAAAGAACAGGCAAAGGTGGGTGGGGAGGGCTTGGACAGTGTCCCAATTTCTTACAAATCTGGTCTACCATCTTAACACAGTACGGCTTGCTGCCTTGCCTTCTTCATGTACATGTATCTGTACAGTATTATGCACAATACAGAGATGTGCTCATATATTACTGTATTGGTACTATACAGAAAATAATCACAGTGACACAAAACAAATAATCACATGAAACAGAAAATACAAACTCAAATTACATGTACAGATATATGTAAATGAAAGACTACCATGAATTGGATACACAAGGACATCCAAAACAACATACAGATCAACACATTTTTTATGATTTTCAATGTCAATGTTTTTTTGTCTGTTTTTAATAGTTACAGCACTGTGCAATCAGTACTCCTTTTCATGCAATGAAAAGTTACAAAAGCTAATGTCTATGGACAGCCATTACTATGAACCAAAAAACTTTATTCACTGTTTTCACCCACTACAATATAGTTCATAAATGTTAGAACTACCTTCTTGGTATATACTCTTTACCAGCAACAGAAAAAATGTAGGGCTTGCTGTGGTGCTGAAATATACCATACTTTCCACAGTGCCAGACCAGGCAGGGCCTCATTTCCTCTGCCAAATGCACTGAGGCATTTGTACCCACAGCATTCAACTTCAATTTGACAGAAATTCATGGACAGAAGCTTTTCTCCTTTTCTGTCTGTTCCATAGGTGCGGTTTCCCAGGTCTTGAAGCAGGAACTGGAAGGCATGCTCATTTTCAAGCACCTACTTTCACTTATACAGAGGCTTTAGCCAATACAACCAAATTAAACTGCAGCAACAGCTTGGACAAAAGGGTGGATATCTTCGACATCATGGTGCATCTCTGAAGCACAGGAGCCCCTCTTTGGTCTGACGAGCTTTTCCACTGGGTTTCCACTTTCCTCGTACAGACGTTTGATCCCATCATAGATGTCATCCGACTGGGTCTCCTCCACTTTGCGTTTCTTGGATTTGGAGGTGTAGGTGGATTTCTTCTGATAGCCCGTGACCAGCAGCCCACACTGGCTGAGCAACCATGTCATCCTCTCTCGACACATGATCAGCTCGTTGTTTTCTGCCTGCAACAATTGATATCCTGAGCATTTTACTCCACCTCAAACACTGGATCTGCAGTCAACTATATTTCAGGTTTTGGGGCAGGTATGTAGTTGCAGAGTAAGTTACTACAACCATAAACTGTCAGAAGTTGGATGCTTTGTAAAAACAAGAAATCCTCTCACAATTCCAGTCTGTAAACAAAGCAGCAAGTTTTGCCTGCCTCTGACAGTTTTTGAAACCACTATGTAGGTTCTGCCTGGCTATGACAGTTTTTGAAACCACTACCCATTTGTTGCCTGCCTCTGACAGTTTTTGAAACCACCACCCAATTTTTGCCTGGTTATGACAGTTTTTGAAACCACTACCCAAGTTCTGCCTGCCACTGACATTTCTGAAACCTTTTATTTGCTGAACCCATGAAAATATTCAAACTATAATATGTATCATGTGAGCGCTCAGGACATTGATGAGCACATGATAAACGTACATTATTATTTGAAGAAGATTCTCCAGGACTGTTTCAGCAGTTACTACAACTACAAACTCTTATATAATGGTGTACCCTGTAAAAGGGTCTTGACAATCAAAAAAACCCAAGCACCATAAATTCAATATTCTTCCATGCCCATTTCTGTATGTACACTTTTTACTGCAAAAGCTACCAACAGCAATGAACAATGCCTGTTCAGTAAGCTGTGTTAAAAAGATGGGGCACTATATGTAATCTATTATTATAATTATCATATTGGCCATAAGAGACCGATCCTGGGGGGCTACTTCAGCACTATCCAAACAGACCCCCCCCCCCCCCCCCCCCCCCACCAAATCTCCAAGATACCATTACCCTTTTGCAGACACCTGCCTGCCATCACACTAAACAAATGCAGAGCTGCCAACCCTTCACTAGATTTAGATGTAGCACAATCAGATTTATGCATAGTAATTGGCTTCTGAGTGTAGTCCTTTGCAATTTGATTTTCCATCAAAACCCACTTGACAATCAAAAAAGTTCAAGTACTATAAATTCAATTCAATATTCTTCCATGCCCATTTCTGTATGTATACAAATGACTACTACTAAAAGTGTGTAGCCCCAAGCAGGTACCTGTATGGCTGACTGTACCATCTGGTTCAGGGTGAACCAGTGCTCAGGGGTGACCTGCTCCAGCTCCAGGCTGATCAGGGCCAGGGCCACCACAGAGGGACGATCACGTGTGATGTCAGCATGACACAGTAGTGTCAGTAGCTTGCGGGTCAGAAGGGCCAGCTGCCGCGAGGGGGTCATGTCCTTCAGATGAGTCAGCAGGCAGGGGAAGCGCCACATCAAAAGAGAGTGGATCTGGGGGACAGAAAACAGTGTCAAAACAGAGTGGACTGGGGGACAGTCAGCTACATCAAAACAGAGTGGATCTGGGGGACAGAAAACAGTATCAAAACAGAGAGGACTGGTGGACAATCAGCCACATCAAAACAGAGTGGACTGGTGGACAATCAGCCACATCAAAACAGAGTGAATCTGGGGGACAGGAAACGTTGTCAAAACAGAGTGGACTGGGGGACAGTCAGCCACATCAAAACAGAGGGAATCTGGGGGACAGAGAGCCACATCAAAACAGAGGGAATCTGGGGGACAGTCAGCCACATCAAAACAGAGTGGATTGGGGGGCAGTCAGCCACATCAAAACAGAGTGAATATAGGGGACAGACAGCCACATCAAAACAGAGGGAATATGAGGGAGAGCCACATCAAAACAGAGTGGACTGGGGGACAGTCAACCACATCAAAACAGAGGGAATCTGGGGGACAGCCACATCAAAACAGAGGGAATCTGGGGGGCAGGAAACAGTGTCAAAACAGAGTGGACAGTCAGCCACATCAAAACAGAGTGAAGCTGGGGGACAGACAGGTACATCAAAACAGAGGGAATCTGGGGGACAGCCACATCAAACGACAAAAGAGAGTGGACTGGGGGACAGTCAGCCACATCAAAACAGAGTGAATCTGGGGGGCAGACAGCTACATCAAAATGGAGGGAATCTGGGGGACAAGCCAGCACATCAAAACAGAGGGATCTGTGGACAGAGAACAGCATCAAAACAGGACAGACAGCAACATCAAAACAGAGAGAATCTGGGGGACAAATGTTCAGGAATTTCAATCATTTCTGTTTCAGCCATTTGATGAAAACCAATAACTATAAGAAAACCTTTTCAGATTAATGTTCATAAGGAAAAGGTTCAATATACATCGGATTTTAGCATGCTGCTGAGCAAGTCAAATTCTGTCACCTAATTTTGTAAGACTCTGTCAAAAAGTTATGTAACATTTTATGCGATACCTGGCTCCATCATCTGTCATTTTGAGCTTCTCTTTGATGTATTAGTGTAACACAGTTATGGTATTCTCCTTGCTGAAAAAAGAACATGTATTGTGTACCATTACAAGTCAGTGCATTCCTCTCGTTTCACACAAATCTTTGGATTATTCTCTCCCCCTAACAACAGCAAACTGACACTGGCCCATATGCATGATGATCAAATGAAGTTAAAGGTGGCTAGTTCCTAATCCCAATTTGCCAAAGAGTCCACAAGTCCAGCTCTCCTTCCACAGGCTTGAGCCATCAACAGCCCAAATGCACACAGAACCAGGGTTAAGAAATCTGAGAAATTGCCAGTACTCACTAATGGAAGTTAAATTTCACACCACTCTGGTTGTCAGTCCCCAATCCTAACTCTCTTTCATGAAAAACTGACCAAATGCCTCACTGCCATCAAAATCACTTGTCATGATCTTACATGTCTGCCAAATAACTGTGTGAAAAAAATGACCAACAATTTCCTTAAATGCCCTGAAAATGAACCTACTGCACAAAGAACAAACTATGTAGTTATTCTGTAAGTGAACTAAATCTTCTCTTCAGAGTTGAAGAGTTCTCATTTCCTTGATTTCAAATCTTAATTTAGTACTGACAAGGTGCAGTTTAGGACTTTAGGACATCTTAAGATATATACAGAACAGTGTGGCATGAGATGTACCAAAACAAACCTGGTACCTACCATGTGCAAGAAGTCAATGGCAGTGACAGTCTTGGCATTCCAGCTAAGCTTGCTCAGAATGACCAGTTCCATGCGCAGGACTTCAGACACAGAACAGCCGCATTGACTTTTCCGCACAAGATCCAATGTGACAGGGATCGCCTGTGAAATTACAGTGGCACAGAACATAATTTAACCCTGGTAACTCTATTCCTGGATTGATCTGGGTTTGTAGCTTGTGTTTTTGTAAGTGCTCAGCATAATTCAGCACATTACAAAATAGTCATATTATCATTTGCAACACATTACATGACATCATAAAAATATTTGTACATTAATCTAACAGCCTTACTGAATTGATAATCACCTGCAGAGAAAGAAAGGTTCAGCTCCGTTGCGAGTTTCACCATCAATGTGCTGCACATTACTTCTTCAACTGATGGCCAGAACATTTCCTTTTGCTTCGACTGAACGCATCCACAGAATTTTCTTGCAAAATTATTGCTTCTCTTTACAGTGCATGCATGTGCTGAAGCTACAACTGTGATGTCATCAAACACACCAGAAAAATCAGCACTGTTTGCAACGGCCAAACATTTTATTCTAGGTTGGAAAGAAATCTCCATTTCTGAACACATCCCTAGTTTGGTATTTAATTTTTTTTTATAGGTTTTTGTCACGTTTTATTCCAGTTTTTGTGCAACTTACAGCAATATTGTGATAGTGCTTATAATAAACTAAATAGTCTTCAGCAAAAAGAGTTTATAGACATAACAAAAATGAACTATATTTGGAGAAAAAAAAGAAGAGAGAGAAGGAGACAAATACACATGCACTCACGCATGCACGCGAGCACGAATACACGCACACACACACAATTCCAAACTAAAATTCAAGCAATTAAACGGCCCAACAAACAGATCAACGACGATCCTAACAAAATAGTACTTACATAGCATGTGCATGCGAACAATGTGTAAGTGTCTGAATGCGTGTATGTATGTTGTACATCGTGTCACTTAACATTTACTATCTATGACATAGTCTATACATCAATCAGCTGCTGGTAAGGACACCATTCAATGACAATCTTATCATATGACATATTCAGTTTTGCATTATATTTGTACACCTCAAAGTTAGTTTTTAAATAATGTTTGAATGAATGCAATTGTGGTATAGTCTTGTTAATTTTGAATTTATAAATAAAGAACTTTGCTTGCAAAATAATCAAATCAAAAGTGCTATCTGATTTAAAATGGATGCTGTGACCAAACAGTACAATATTTTCATTAAGTGTAACTGATGTCACATTTGAACAGCCAGCATTAAGTACAATCTGGAATTGTTCCGAAAATGACCTCACGTATGTACATGACCAAAATATATGGTTAATTGAGTCTCGGTCTTGTCGACAAAAAGAGCAAGTAATGTCATTTTCAATTCCCATGTGCATTAAAACAATATTAGTAGCAATTATTCTATGTACTAGTCTTATCTGAAACCATTTCAGTTTTATTTCTTGAATCTGTTGCATTTTCTTAAAGGTGATACACCAGTTAATATCTTTATTTAGCTTAGCTTCCCACTTGTCACAACAATTAGGTCTAGTTATATTCTGCGTAAGTACCTCATAATAAAGGCATGAGCCTTTTCGTTGATTGTAAATCGTCTTAAGCGTCTTAATTAAATCTGCTGAATTTTTACCCTCCACTGATATTTCTGTTTTACATATGTAGCTTTTGATAGCTTGCACACATCCAATATATGTAATGTAATCTGTCTCAATTCCGAATTTTTCTTTAAAACTTTTCAATGACATAAATGTACCATTGTCATTCAGCATATTTTTAATGTGACACACGCCTTTGTCAATCCAGTTTTTATTAAAAAATGATTCTGTTTCCAACTAGGATATTTTGATTGCAGAAGATTGGCTCAGCAACTAGCTCTTCTGAATTTTCTACATGTGTTTGTTTACCGAACTCTTTATATGCCATAAATACGTGACTCCAAAACTTATTAACCTTATATTCCTGAAAATGAAGGCTTGATCCGAGTTGTTCAAACCACACCACTTTAGGATAAGTTGATTTAATTATACTTTTCCACTTGTGCTCACTTGTTTTTAATTTTCGAATCCAAATTAACTTCAGTGCATTAATATAAGTTTTTATGCTCGGTATCCCAAGCCCTCCTTTCGCGATGGATCTGACGGCTATTTTTCTGCTGATCTTGTCCTGTTTTCTATTCCACACAAACTGAAACATTGTTTTCTGCAATTCGTTAACAAGGTTGTCTGGTGGGTTTGGCAATAACATCCATAGGTAAATAATCTTAGATAGAATCAACGATTTTAGAACCGCTACTCTGCCTAGTGGTGTTATTTGCCTCTTTAACCATACTTTGCACAAAGCTCGTATTTCCCCCCAAAAATCACTAAAGTTGAGTACCTCACACTCTTTTAAGTCATTAGTAAACCATATACCAAGTATCTTAAATTTAGGTGGGTTCCATTCCATTTGCAGATGTGGCATATATTTAACAAGACTTTATTTGGGGGATGATTAGCCTCTCAACAAAATAATAACAAATAGCTTAAAGCACAGCCACTGTGCAAGTAAACTCTTTGCTCTCATGTCTCCTTTTCATGTTATATAATGATATAGGCATAATATGACAGCTAAGGACTTACTTCATCGTCCTCCAGTGTTTTGGCTGCTATGTACAAGCAGCTGATTGCAACACACCGCAGGTACTTGGGGCGAATCTGAAAACATGAAAATTTTTCAGTTATTACAAATTACAAACAAGTCAAAATGTAACTCAATCATTACATAAGGCACCCATAATATGCATTCTGCACACTAGGAGCCTGTGCCTTTTTGTGGACCCAAAACAAAGAAAACATGTCAGCAGCCCAGGGTTAGGGTGTAGCTTTAAATGTGTAAGCACCATCAGCTAGTCATTGTGCCACTGCTGCAGTGGATGAACGCTCACAGGTGGAACTTCCCTCTCTGACTGAACCATCCACGAAATTGTGTTTGAAGACTTGTTGATGTGTCATTATTTAAATACAATCTGATGCCTATCCAACCAGAAGTTCCCTCTCATTGATCACAAATAGTTTTTACAGCAGAGCAGTAGCTAGTAGAAACATTTGATGGACACCTTTACGAGTTTCACATTTTTCACAAAAGATATGTTCAAGGTCATTATTATGACAGTAAGTAATAACTACAGGATAATAATTTATAGGTCGTTGTTTCAAGGAGCAGCAAGTGTTAACAAAGTCATATGACCTTGTTCTGTATTTTCATTTTGTCCTGGCTGGAAAGTAGCATGACTACGAAGATGGGGAATTGTCACATTTTGATTTTGTCGTTCAGATTTTATAACAATGAAATTTATATTCCATGCTGGGAATAACAGCAATTGAGAAGTTTAGTTTTGTATTCTTCTTCTTCTGTTTTCTGTTCATAAAAATGAGATGGATTTTCTTGATTTTTATTCATTTTAAGCTAACAGTTAATAATAATAAGAGGGATTTCTATAGTGCCTGTCTACCACACACAGTGGGCATGGAGAGCACTTTACAATAACAAGAGCAACACACACGCACACTGGATGGACAGGGCTGTGAAAAAGAAATAGTCTAGAAACAGTTACTGAACAGGTGATGGCAAGTCTTGTGCGCAGTTTTGAATAAGGAAGAAGAATCAGACTCAGAGTGGCAGTGTGTTTGCTGCTAACTGTTCAAAATAGATAGGCTGGCATAAGAAAATGGTCAGCACTTTACAATAACAAGAGCAACACACAGGCACACTGGATGGACAGGGCTGTGAAAAAGAAATAGTCTAGAAACAGTTACTGAACAGGTGATGGCAAGTCTTGAGGGCAGCTTTGAATAAGGAAGAAGAATCAGATTCAGAGTGGCAGTGTGTTTGCTGCTAACTGTTCAAAATAGATAGGCTGGCATAAGAAAATGGTCATTCATCAAATGCTTGCGTTTACATGAGGCATGACAACATTTCGGGTGTCAGATGCAGGCTAATGTCCTAACTGCCTAAACAAATAATTGTGTGGGGAGCAAATTCAGACCCAGTTTAAAATGTGTTATACCTGGTTGCAGTACAAGACTTGGGATTGACAGATCCCAGCAACAGTTAGCTTTTTCCTTTATATCAGTTCCCATATCTTTTTAAGCCTACATGTTTCTATAGATATAGCATTTCACTTCTGAGTACTACCACCCCTAAATAACTTTTGAAACTGTTAGTTGTACAAATTAGGCATAAAACTTATTAAAACACTCATCAGAAAATGTAAACAATGACTGAGTGAGAATATCATCAAACAACCAGAAGTAGAAATTACTTCCCTGATGTACATTGATTAATCACATTTATTACTAAAACTACTAATTTCATGTAATACTGACATACAGGCAGGGTTAGCACAACACAGCACAAGTCTATTCAGATAAGTACCAACCTTGACAAGAGTGGAAACCCTATCCATGATGGAAATAGCCAGCACAAAAGTTTCTGGAGCAAAGTCAAATGTCTGGCTCAACTGGACCAGCCAGTATGCCTCCTTGTCTCGCTCCATGTCAGTTATTTCCTGAGAAACAAAACACAAGAAGAAAACAAAATTATTATTCAAATATGTATATAAAATGTATACAATTAAGTGTAGCTGCGGAGTGTGCCCAGTATAAAACCATTTTTCGGTCACCTTGCAGGGCAAGATACCCCTTCATATGTTAGTTCTCTGAATGTTGCCTTGATGGCACAGGGTCATCTACGGATGAGCCCTGCTGTGTGCCTAAAGGCTGTAAGCCACAGTGTTACTGTCAGTACATTATATACCTACTTATTTTGATTTTATCAAAGCCTATAGCTGCACTGAGAATTGTCTGTAGCTCAGAGGAACTGAGGTGGGGGGTGTGGGGGGGTATGTACACAATTGTTTTCTTTAAATATCTTACATCTGTTTTAACCTGGAACATTGTCATTGATCTTACTTATGATTACCACCATAGTGCTCGTTTGCAATGGGCAACACCTTCTGTTTGTGTTCATTTATTTGTTAGCACTGAGAACAGCGAAGTTCATGCTAATGTGAAGTTATGTACACAAAATTGTCACTGGATTACAAGTACAATATTAATATCAAAATGATAGCAACAAAACGTTTTGCAATCAAAATGATAGCAACAAAACCTTTTGCAATGTATGTTTTGGGGTAACATTCACTGCAACATTCTGCATAAATATTGCATTTTCGGGTGCCATATGCATTTTAGACACCACTTTATCACCTTACATATTACTGATTCAAGATAATATTCAAGGAGAGTCGAATATTCCTGGGACATTTTAAACGCCATCTGAGGTCAAAAATACCCTCAGAATCATCTGAACAGGGTCACATAAAGTGAATAAATCCAAAATTTGCGACAGAAAGAGAGTTTTTATCATTCTTGTTTCTTTCACTTGCAGTTTTTCACTTTTATTATACTCCTTTGACGTTTGATCTAGATCTAGTTTCTGAGTAGTGCAGGTTTCTCCCAAGTGCTGATGTCAGCAAAACAACTGATGATGTTCTGAGGACTCACTCATTTACAACTCACTTTTCTTGCAAATGCTGGCTTCACTGGCTTGATATGACCCTGTTTAAATGATTCTGATGATATCTGTGACCCATGATGACATTTAGCAAACTCAGTGTCATCTTAGCTGTGGCTACGCACTTCTCTCTGGCACACACTGCAAGTCCAGTCAATGAAGGGGAAATCTGGATGATGACGAAATGAACACATAAGCTACTGCAACTTTTTGGACTACAAAGTGACCCCCCCCCCCCCCTCAAATCTGATCCATGTGCCTTATAATCAGTACAGCCATGTCTGTGCAAAAAAAATGTGTATACTTCTCCAAAGAACAGTCATGATTATTTTGCAAACAAATCCTAATGAATCCGCATTTGGAACAAGAGTTGGCTCCCTATCAGACTGACCAGAAAATGAATACCTTGCCAAAGTGAGTTAGTGATATTTTCTGGTCAATCAACAAGAGGACATGATCTGAGAAATGGATTTTGAATGACCAAAAGAAGTCAGCATTTAATCAAAGGTGGAAGCTGAGAAACTGAAAGCAAAATGTGCACTGACACCAAATATGAATGAGAGAAAATAGAACCAGCCTCGATCTTATCTTCATCTTGATACCAAGTCCTGTGGTAGATGAGAACTGGGTAAACCAACACATCTGCTGCATAGTTTGTCTTCGGAAAATGCTGCTGCATACAATATTCTAATTTAATCAAAGTTTTTGTGAATGGCAAAGTCACTGAATATTTCCACTTTCCTGTGTTATGACACTTTCCTTTGTCTCTGACATGTCAACTTCATGGCATTGCCAACACCTCTTATATTCCGGAGTGCTTGCATTTATATTCTGGAGTGCCCACTTAAAAAAAAAAAATGTGCAATTTTTTAAACTATTTTCACCTGCTCACTTTCAGATTGTGAGTACAGCTACAATCAAGTTACTCCATTATTTTGGCTTTATTTGTGCGCTAATTTTAGGTTATACTGTACAGATTTTTTGTACCACCAACACAAATAATGAAATATGTAGCATTTCATGTCTGTTGGCACAAATCACTGTCTTTTCTGCAGAAATTTTAAGTGATGGTCACAATGAACCCCTGTCCAAAAATCTAAGGGTCAAATAGCCTAAACTGGGGGTCACAACCCTGAAGTAGTCTCTCTCTCTCTATATATATGACTTAGTGCCAAAAGGTGCGTATGCAAGGGGTGATGCACTTCAGTTGAAAATAAAACATTGTTGAAAACTATTTTTATTTGAAATGTTGTGTTGTGTTTTCAGCAACCAGGCTGTGGTTGATTTCAAGATACAGTCATCACACACTGAAAAAGCACCGAAAAATGACTGCCAAAAACGGACATCCACGTACCAAGTGATTTTCGTCACTTTGCTTACAAACAAATTGCAAACACATGGAGAAACAATCACTGATTTGTACGCGGATAACATCATTTTATACAGATAATATAACATCAACACTCATGATAGTTGTATTTTTGATCAATTGATCACGAATGTTTGCCCTGTATGTACGTCGGATGTGTTGCAAACTCGAACTGAAAACTTTGAACAACCGAAAAACAACAGCATCGCTTCGGAATCACCGGAAACGTCACTTGTGTTCCGATCCATGCATTTGCACTAAACAGCAATACTTGTTTTTTTTCAGCGAAGTTTTGCACGAAATCTGAAGAAAATTTCCCGGATCGTTTGATATTGTTGTAATATCCGACGTCCCTACAATATATCTAATATTTTGTACAAAACAAACGAGAAAGCAGTCTCTTTTTTTATCGACATCTGGAACATCACATGACCTTTCTTGAGTGCCGTCATTTTCCCAGCCACATGGCATGTCTTTGTTCGGAAAGGTGTGTTGTATGTCTCCTTCAGTGGTGCGACGTCAGTACAGTGGTCTGATGTAGAACATGCACTGTGCACTTTTTCAGGAGTTCGTTGAGATTAGTTTCAAGTTTTCCGCCGATTTGGGTGTGCGAAATGAAACTACTTTGAAAAGTGGCATCTACCCGCGCCGAAGATTTGAAACCCGTTTTTTTAACTTAGTCGAGTACAGCATGTAGGATTTCATTACGACAAGGCAGTATCTTGTAAATATTATGTCCAACTGTTGGTTCAGGATGTGTACTCAATTTTATCAAAAACTTGTCAGTTATAAGTGCATGCTTTTTGTAGACTGTTTAGTGGTGTTGCGAGAATATTTTGTTAACTGAGCGAGAGTGACAAAGTTATTGTTTTTTTCTTTCTGGAAGTAATTTTCGTCCTGAAACTTATGTCAGACGTCATGTTTGCAACACAACTGTTGTTGTAATGTGATGTAAAACATTAAAATTTTAAAGTTTAATTAAGCCCAGCACATGTTAGTAATACTAATAGTGGTTCTGAGAACTGAGTACTGATTTGTGTAGAAGTCATGGTGTGTAGGTCTGACATGTTTATACTGAACATATCAGTATTGGGACAGTTGCAGGTTATTGGGTTAATAATTTCATATTCATAACACTTCAAATTCATTGACATGACTAGGGTATGCTGAACTGAGTGTACTCCTGAGCCAAGTGGTACAGCAAGGAGGAAAACATCAAACACAGACAGTTGCAGATGGTACCGAGAGAGGCTGGCCGCAGAGAATCTCAGAGCTTGGGGGACTTAACTGTTAATTACCTTGATAAAATCAGGTCATTCTGATTTGTTTTTATTAGACTGATCTAAGCAAACAGAATGTTTTCTATGCTAAAAACTGGGGAAATGTTATTTTGTTGTAATACTGATGTAATACAGAAATTTGTTTCATTTAATTTTTATGACTTGTTATTAAATGCAAACTGAGAAAAAAATCTGTTTTTGCATGCACTTGTAGGGCTGATTATAGTATACTGCATGAAAGGGTGTGTTACTTTTTATATAAAAAAAATGAGTTATGGGTTTATGTCGCCCATCAGATATTACAACATCAACATGTCATAATCATGTGTTAAATTATAAGTGTACAAAATTTGGCACAGGGTTAGGGTTTGGCACAAACATAGTAGGGGAGATGTGCACTAATAGTGTGACTTGATTTTGTGCATACTTGTGCAAAACTGAAGACACAATGAACTATGCATGTTGTAATAATATCTGATGTACAACATGCAGCCTTTTATGACATTTGTCAGCAAATATCTCCAAAAGTGCAGAAGTTTTTATCTTTTGCTTTTAAGAAATATTTCCTAGCATTGTGCACATTCTAAAAACACAACTAGTTTCAATGTATCATTAACTTTATTTTCTACCCGCTTGTCCTGTTTTGATGCACACCTTTTGGCACACGACTTAGTGCCAAAAGGTGCGCAAGAAAAGAGGACAGAGGTACTAGAAAATAAAGGTGACAGGATGTAACGCATTTTTTGAATGAACACATGTGAAGTCATCCACCAATGAAGGGAGAAGGCAGTGCTGCTCTTCGTTCCTGAGAAATTTGACTTTCAGTGTGATTTGTGGCAAGATGTTGAACATTACACATTACAACAAGCCCACATCACTGTGCTGCTAATCATGCAGTTAACTGTGAAAACCCAACTGATCTAACAAGATATAATCCACATGAGTATTACCAAGTGAACTGTTGTTGTTCTGGGTCACACAGAACAGCATGCTACACATAGTTTGTTGTAATAGGTAACGTTCAACATACAGCCAATCTTGAACATTTTTAAATGAATAAAAAGCAACACATTTTGAAACATAAATTGTTATTCTTTAATAGAACAATATGTGACAAGAAAGATTTGATGATTTTTTCCCCCTCAAATTTAAGCTTTCTTGACATAAACAGCAAATGATGTAAGAAATGTCGTACATTACTATTTCAACACAATGTACAATGCTGTTTGTTTCTTGATGAAAATGATAAATCAGCAACTTTTTATTACTGTAAAGTATAAAGACACATAACTATTTCCATGTGAACAGTTTTTGCTGCATTAATTTTGTTGTAGTGGATAACATAACGTTAATAAGACAATATGGTACTTTTTCATAACAAAATAAGTAATACTTATTATTTAACAAACAAGTAAGTGTTTTGTAAGAGAAAATGGAGCAAGTAAGAGTGAATGCAACTTTTGCTGCTTTTGGGTGTCACAGGAAAACATACACGCAACCTGTCATCCATGCGTTTCTTGGTGATGTTGACTCGGGTGCCTAGGACAAAAATAGTTGAACAGTTAACTTAAAAGTGAAAGAATTAATAATAATAAATTATAAAAGATCATAATATATATTACTAAAAATATCACAGGCAAAGAATAATGCTATTAAGATCAGCACATAACATTTTTAGAACTCTGGAAGGCAGACAGGCATGGTCACTATAATTATGTCGAACGTTATTATTTCCACAGCTCGTGTTGTAATTGTAATGTTCAACACCTAACTTGATGACTTTAACATGTGTAAATTCGAATTGTCTACCATATATGATGATTTGTTTGAAGACGTAGTTTATAAACAAAACGAACTGCGTTAAGTGCAAGCAAAAAATGTAAAGAGTATGATCAGAATATACTGTTTATAACCAATATGCTGTCGCACATTACGATTTCAACACGCACCCATGTTGTAAGAAACTCGGTGAATTTTTTTTAAAGAAAGTATCTGAACAAACATTAGATCGACAGCAACAAAACCTTGCTCCCTATGCTAACATTCCGATACTTTTAAAAGATTCGGCATATACCAATATAAGTATCATCGTATAACCGGAAGGTTTGACTAAATCTCTGCCAAATCTGTGATGAATGTTTAAATAAAGTTGAACATTATGGTCTTCAAAAATATTACCACACACCTTTCGCGTATCAGAACATCTCTTCCATGCGGCCATGTGCTAAAAGCAAATGACCCGGATGTATATCATGGCTGACCGGAAGTAGTGCAAAAACTTTTTTTCTTTTTGCTTGTTTAATCTAATACATTGTTGAACGTTATTTATTGCAACAATTTTATGAAGAATGGCAAAATATTGTCTTAAAACTACCCAGACATTTGGCAGTAAAATAAAACATTGGTGCCTGATACAGTGACATACCACAGTGACTGGAGTAAAGTTTCGATGAAAGAGAAAGTCAGTTCTTCACTACATCGTCTGCCAATGCTAGTCATGAAACATTTCAACACACATAACGTTCGACCGAGGAATATTTCGGAGCCACTAACTCCAAAAACAAAACTTAGAGATAATCGATTTTATATGAACTGTGTAAAGCGATATCTCCTCTGTGCAAATTGGTGACTGAGGTAATGTTTTGATTCGTCATGTACGTGAATGAAAGCATCGAAAGTACTCACCATGAGCGTGTCCGTTTTCAGGGGTCGAATTTCGTGGCGCTTTTCACTTTCAAAAAATAATATTTCTCCAGTTGCTTCAGATTTGGAGCTCATATTGTTTCCACTGTGATACTAACCAATTATGAACGCACACACAAAGCAACAACAAGACAAAGTGTTTCAAACAGATTTTATTGACAGTCAAAAATCCGACCCCCCATTTGTGCACCTTTTGAATTTTTTATATATATATATATAAAATACAGACTGTATGAATATTCAGCAGCAACCATTTTGTGCTTCTTTTTTTCCACCACAAGAAAAAAAAATTATGTTCCATCATCACACTTACACTCATTTAGTACATACATAACCCCCCCCCCCCCTTTCAGTTTGAGCCATCTTAGAAGTGTTCATCCTTTCAAATGCAATAACAAAACAATTCTGGCAAAGGCAGAGATCATAGTAGGTAGCGGCAGCCAAAATTTAAATTTTACAACAGCAGTTTAATTTTTGCATTTTCAGACAGGCCACATTGATACAAGAAAATGAAAACAAAAAAGTAACTGTTTATCTTAATTAGTTCCAAATATATAGCCATTCAAAAACACAGTTTTGCGCGACAATAAACACTTTATTACATTTTCTCAAATTTACAGTGGTTCTCATGATCATGGGAGAATCCAAATACTTACACTTTTCAAAAGTATACCTTGGTTGCACTTTGTCACAGCTAAATCATATGGTCAGCAAAGAAAGATGAAACAGAGGCAGAGGGCTGAAGCTGCTCCAAAAAGCAATTCCGAGCTTGCCAATTTGCATGAAACAGCACTTTTGACACCACACAGTGGGTAACATATGGCAATGACAGCTTTCCCAATGGATTTCCAAGCAGGGTTTATCACAGTCTTTGCACTTATTTTTTTCTAAGCAGCTCTGACTCTTACTTTTAAAGTTACAGGGTCTTAAAGTTGGCAAAATCTTCAATTTGCACAGCGGAAAAAACACAAATATGTGGGTGCCACACTTAACTGGTATTAACCTGAAAACCACTACAGATACAGCAATGAAACTTGGCATGTACATTAAACTAAGTGTGAAGTACACTTGCAGCAACATTTGCAGTTATTTTGAGAATGATAGATCTTAAAGCCTGCAAAAACTTCACTTTTCACAGCGGAAAAAAGGACAAATCTAATGGGTTTCATACTTTAACTCATAACTTGAAAACCACTACAGATGCAGCCATGAAACTTTGCATGTACATTAAACTAAGTGTGAAGTACACTTGCAGCAGCATTTGCACTTATTTTGAGTGTTACTGTTAGAGTCTTAAAGTCTGCAAAACCTCTGATAAGTTTAAAGATTGTCTGCTACCGTCTGCCACAGCATTCACTGCGGACCTTCTCTTCTCTTATTTGCATATCAATCGTGCACTGAAAGCAGTCGATGTTTTTGCTGAGGGCATTTCCGTTTTTTTTTTTTTTTTACCCAGAAGTGAAAAATCTAAAACTTTGTCCATTTGTTATGAACGACCTTTTGCAAATTTTATCGACATCGCAAACATTTAATTACTGCTGACCACTTCTAAAACTACCACTGGCCTTCCTGTTGACATCACATGGCCGCTTGTCGCTGACAATGGTTTCGACGAAGGGGTGGCGGTGAGTATTCGGACTGTGTCCGGTTATTTTGTTTTGTTACGAAAAACGTCCTAAATGTTACGAATGACCCACATAATTGTCGATTTTTTGTCCTCATCATATATTTTCCCAAACAAATGCTTTCTTAGCCACTAGTAAGTGATATAAATGGCATTGGTAGTGTGCTTTGTTTACTTCATCGTATTATGGCAGGAAGGGGGCAATTTCAGATTGTGGACACAGTTTGTGACTGTATCTGTGTTAAGTGTGTCCAGGTGTCTTTTGTTACGTTAGTCTGCAGTCCGTCTATGTCTGTAATTATTGCTGATTTAGCTAAGCGGTCAATTTAAAAGTTGAAATGGCTCACAGCTTACCTTTCAAGTGGTTGTTTACAAACTTTTACGTCCGAATGGAGGCTTGTGCATATTAAACAAGTACTCTGTAAACTTTGTAGCTGGTGAACGTAACATGGGCACAGTGCTACCCGCCGTCCCCCTTTCCTTTGTTTTGCAGTCTTATTTTTGTTTCCTTTCCGCATTAAATGTAATAGTTGACTTGCCACTGTAAATTTATTTTTAACAGTGCATGAAGGCCGACTTTGGGGGCCGGTGGAAGGGGGGTGGGGGGGGGGGGGGGGGGTGGGGGCTGGGGGTGAAGATTTTCTTACAATTAAATTTATTATAAACATTTTCACTGCTCTTGTATAGATAAAGACCTTTGGTATGTAAGGGCACTTTAGGATTGTTACAGTCCAAAGTACATGTAGCATTTTTCTGTTTTCCTTTTTTACATACTGAAAAATTTAATACAGGTATCTGACTTAAAGATGCCATACTTTGTGACCTGATCACATTTTTAATGTGTTGTTGTTTTTCTTTTAGTTTTAGTAAGCATACATTAGATGATGTCTGTCTGTCCCTGGTATTCAAGTCTGTATTAAATTCTGTTACTTTTGATAACTGTGGCAGGTTCTGGAAGTGTGCCAAGCAGAAAATCATGTATGGATCCAGTTCTTCACACACAAAAAGGAAGCATGTTCTTCAGGCTCTCACCACCGGACATATCTTATTGGGATTTCTTGATTGCAAACAAAAAAAAGTTTCCCTGACACTGAGTGCAAAGTGAGGCAGCAGTTTTTCACTGACAGTGATTGACAGACAGGTTTAGTTTGAAAGGATGTCGTTTTTGTTTGTTTTGTGTGTGTGTGTGTGTGTGTGTGTGTGTGTGTGTGTGTGTGTGTGTGTGTGTGTGTGTGTTTGGGGGGGTTCTTATAAATTGTCCTAAAGTTTTAATGTGATCTGCATGTTCAGAAAGTCGCTCCTTTAACCTGTCATATCATACCATTATTGTGCCTAGATTCACTACAGTTGTGTACTGTTTGTTCAGTCTGGGTGAAATAGTATCTTGGTTTTCATAGACTGTGTCCACTGCCATAGTGTTACGTTCGTCCACTTAAACAAGCTGGAATGTGTGAATATGCCTCCTGCCTTGCATTTTTTTCACATTTATCATTACAGTGTATACTATGAAATAAAGTGTTCCTTGTTTGAAAACTTTACTGAAGTTGTTCTGTGTTTGAAATGATTATTTGTAGCACTAGATTCTTCAGCACAAAATTTGGACACAATGATTACATGATACTTACATTTAAAACAGAATTTGTTTGTCCTGCCTGCTCTGATTTTATTACTAGCAGCTACTTAAATGCACCAGAAGCATTAAAATTGCATCCAAATGGTTTTTCTCTGTATTATTATGACATTCACTGTGTCCATTGTTACAAACGTCCACACCTGACCTGACCCCTGTTTTGATGCCATACAGCACACACTTGGATCAAAACCATTTTTTGATGATGGAAATAGTTACTTGAAACATACCACTTTCTAATGGTAAGACTGAAAACAGCTTACTGGGAGTTTGATTTTTAGGCAGTGTGTCCCACTTTAGATCACGACCTTTCGTCACAGGCTCATATATATATAATATATACATACCTGAGTGCTGCTGGCTGGTCTGGGAACAATGGATTTCCACTGTTGCTGTTCCTTGTCAAGGGCCACCCCAAGTGCCTGCAGGGTGCGCTCACAACTCAAACCACTGGCAAACATTCTTCCCCTCAACCCTGCTGACGCACCAAGATGCCTGACACAAACAGAGAAACAGAACACTGCATCAACTTTCCATGTCATGTCAGTTCTCAAGTTCAGCTACCACTGGTATGGGTGAAAATTCACCCACTACGTATGGCCTGCATGGTTCTCCTATGAAAACATGGGTGACATTTTACCCAGGATGTACAGCGCATTAAATATGCGTCTTTTATTATTTAAAATGTTTGTTCTTCACTAACATAGTCTTTTGCAAGCACAAGGGGGCGGAGTAGTTGACAAAGTCATTAAATTTCTGTTTATAATTCAAATATTTATTGAGTTACAAATCTTTGAATGAATTTTCACCCATCCCATACAGCAAAGGTTAAGACAGAAAACTATCCCTCCGCTTGTTTCCATTTGAATGTAGAACTAGAAGAGGAAAAAAGGGAAAATTAAAACTGAAGCATTCTTTGTAGTATTGTACTTTGTAGCTGTATTCTCATAATCCTATTGTTGATAACTGTGCTAATTTTTTATACATAATTTTTTCTTCTTATTTTTTTATACATATATTTTTTTTAATACAAAGTTCTACAACTACTAACTGGTACTAAACTATCTACTTGTAACTTGTAAGTGTTTCTGTGAGCAAACCCCATGCAGTATTCCATGGGGTTTGCGAAATCGCACTCACTGAAGTGCTTGCTACACAAATGGCCGTGATGAGGCGCAGCAAGAAAGTCAGCTCGTTTGAATTGTATAAATTTAATCCACTTTCGCCTCACTGCAGGTCGATTGTGCAGGAGCTCGTGCACTGTTATACCTGGGGTCGTCTGCAAATTGTTACAGTTCGTGGCAACACGGTAGGCCGGCATAGTTAACTTTTTTGTTGACGACACGCATACACAGTTTACTGAAGAATCTAAGATGGCAACTGCACTGACTCCCCAGACTGACGTCACTTCCCAGAAAGTCATGTGACTGATGGAGAACCCGAGACTGTAGTCTCGGCCAGCCTACAGAAAATTAAATTGATTAAAAACCCAATTAAACATTTATTTTTATTTTTTACTTCATTAAATCTGAAACTAGCGACTCATTTGTCAATCATTTCGATGGTCATTTTGCATACTTAAAAACCTTGGACTTTTACTTTAAAGGGGCTAGTTAAGTACAATGATCATATAATACTGATCTATACTGTTCAGACCACAGACTAATGCAAGAAATAGGGCCGTCTAACCCTACCCTGAATGCATTACTAACTAGGTCTAACACAGTAACACTGAAGTAACTCTCAGCAAATCACTGTATTACTATTACTTTATTGATTACTATGTTTGACTTCGCCACAAAACTTTGTAAAGGCTGTTATTACAGTTGTCGGAAAACACATTACGTCTGAACAGTATAAAATTACAAGACATAAAGTCTGATCTGTATAAAATTTGAGACCATCTCGCCTATTCACGCCAAGGAATCTTCAGTCTGACCTTGACTGCATTCGTTTGTCGGCCATTTTGTCTCTTCAGCTGATCTGGGTCACGGCTGTATAATGATAATTTATGACATTTACAGCAACAACTCATTTATAACAACTCAGACAAACGTTCGGAAGTTTACGATTAATTCTTACCAGTAACACCGTCAACATCTTCAACCAAACAGTGAAAAAAACAAAACAAAAAAGAAAGTGGGTTCGAATACAACTGCTTGTCCACAGAAACTCGAACCTTTCCCAGAGGTCTAACACGCAATTCATACAACACTTCTCTTACCTTAGAACGAACCGGGCACAATCGTGAGACCCTGGACACCCTTTGGTCCATAAACGGTCTCTGGGTTACATTTACTGAGCAGATACCTCCATTTTCCTTCGAAAATGCACCTAGGTAAATAATGGGAAACAAATTCTTAGGGAACTAGTCCCCAGCTGACGGAGGATCGTTGCTAATAATAGCAGTAGACGACAAGCGGTATTAATGCGCACGGCAATTGTTTGTGTGCTTAACAAAGCAGGAAGAAAATTTCTTTCACTTGCAAAAATGTTTTCTGGTATAAAACTATTCAGCGGAAAACATTTACTGGAACAGAAATCCCATAGTAAAGGACGTGTTATTATACTATTTGAGAGATTATTTTCTGCGTGTGTAACACGATTGCGAAATCTGCCCAAGCATTAATATTAATATTTTTCATGATGCAGGTACCCGAGTACCATTCTGCGGGTTACAAACGTTTATGCAGCGAAATTGATCTTTGAGCGTCTTCATTTCGGTTCCATACAGATGCCGCACTACAAAAACGTCTCTGGTGGTTTGCTGTTTCTTGCTAAAGACTGTCATTTGTACCTTGTTTACTTGATATGCAAATTTATTAGCAACCAATCGCTTCGTTTCTAACTACTCAAACCTGTCATTTCCGTTGACTGAGCGAGCGCCAACATTCAAACCAAAGTACACATGATCAGCTGATCAGTAGGTAAAAGTAGTTCATCGCAAAGCGAGAAGTCAGCGAACGACATTGCTGACTGTGCTCTGTATGCGAAATGTTTACTCTATGACGAGGGGAAATTCAACTATTTGTAAAGAAGAAAGGCTTGTTCGCATTTTTATTTTTTTCCATTGAGGGGGTAGACGACTGGGAGATCGCCTCGCGTCTGCAGTTTGATGACATCATTCGTCAGCAGGACAGTCAACAATGTTCAGCACCACCTGTGATCATGGTACCCTCGATGTCAGCCGTCGTCGCAAAGATGATGCGCTGGCACTCCAGCATTTACCAGAACCAGTGATACGTGTACGTTATTTAAACGCATGCTATAACTTATGATTTTATTTATTAATGATTTCTTATGAAGAACACGCAAGGTTTTAGGCCTATGCACAGGTCTTCACATTGCATACATATTAGTTATTATATGGATCTCTCCTTAGGTTTTACAACCATCATAATCAATCAATCAATCAATACTCAACAAGATGAAGAGTCTGCTGCTCATCAGTCATTGGGTATGCACTCAGGTTTACTCATTTAACTTTTAAGTTCTATTACTAGTATTAGTATTACTATAATTAGTAATTATGTAACCACTAATATTGTAATAATGAACAAGGACAGATTGACTAGATAAATTTAAAATTATAATACTTTGATCTGATCATTAATACTGTTACTACTATTACTGAAGTACTATACTAGCAGTAGCACTAGTAGTACAATAGAGCAGGCAAAACCAAAAGGCTGAGTCAGTCAGATAGGACTTTTGTATCCATGTGCAAAAGTTTGGTCCATACCTAGTGTGCAGAGAAACTAGTAATCACAGCAAACATGACTCATTGATGATTGGGCTTTGAAATGGCTGCTCTTTCAGATTTCTGAAACTGTCTGAGAAGTTGGGTGGTAACACACTCTGTGTGCAGCTGCTCAGTCAGATGTTTCCAGAGCTGATGTGGTCATCCAGATGGTAGCCTGGTTCCATTTTCAAGTGCTACATGGAAAGAACAAACTTTTGTTAAGAGCACTAAATAGTAAATGACTTGTTTTCTCTTGATACAAATTTATGTTCTCCTTGTTGCTGGTAGAACAGTTATCTGTTGACATCAGATCTGTTGTAGATTTTGTAGTGTCTGCTGCAGAGCCTTCACTGCTCCAGACTCTACGTGATGTCTGCCAGCATACTTACCACAAAGCCTGAGTTGCGGTCCTACAGTTGTTATTTATGTTAAAGACAGCAAGCAGTCTTTGCTGCATTTTTTTTTTCTAGCACTGCTAACTCTTTCTGGCTGTGCAGGTCCAAGATTGCTGTCCATGCATACTCTATGGCAGGTCTGTCACAGTGTCAGTGGTCTGTCCTAGACTACAGTCCATGCATACTCTGTGGCAGGTCTGATACTCTGTGGCAGGTCTGTCAGTGGTCTGTCCTAGATTGCAGTCCATGCATACTCTGTGGCAGGTCTGTCACAGTGTCAGTGGTCTGTCCTAGATTGCAGTCCATGCATACTCTGTGGCAGGTCTGTCCTAGATTGCAATCCCTGCATACTCTGTGGCAGGTCTGTCAGTGGTCTGTCCTAGATTGCAGTCCCTGCTTACTCTATGGCAGGTCGGTCCTAGACTGCAGTCCCTGCATACTCTGTGGCAGGTCTGTCAGTGGTCTGTCCTAGATTGCAGTATGCATACTCTGTGGCAGGTCTGTCAGTGGTCTGTCCTAGATTGCAGTCCCTGCTTACTCTATGGCAGGTCTGTCCTAGACTGCAGTCCATGCATACTCTGTGGCAGGTCTGTCAGTGATCTGTCCTAGATTGCTGTCCATGCATACTCTGTGGCAGGTCTGTCAGTGATCTGACCTAGATTGCTGTCTATGCATACTCTGTGGCAGGTCTGTCAGTGGTCTGTCCTAGATTGCAGTCCCTGCTTACTCTATGGCAGGTCTGTCCTAGACTGCAGTCCATGCATACTCTGTGTCAGGTCTGTCAGTGATCTGTCCTAGATTGCTGTCCATGCATACTCTGTGGCAGGTCTGTCAGTGATCTGACCTAGATTGCTGTCTATGCATACTCTGTGGCAGGTCTGTCAGTGGTCTGTCCTAGATTGCAGTCCACCATACTCTGTGGCAGGTCTGTCAGTGGCCTGTCCTAGACTGCAGTCCATGCATACTCTGTGGCAGGTCTGTCAGTGGTCTGTTCTAGATTGCTGTCCATGCATACTCTGTGGCAGGTCTGTCCTGTGGATTGTTACCTTAAAGGTTAAAGTTCAACCTCTGGGATACAAGTTGCAACTCTGAACGTTTTGCTGCAAAAAATAGCTGCTCATGAGTGAACACTGTTTCCTTTTCCTGCCATGGATGAGTGTGCTCAGACCATGCTGCATTGCTAGGAGTACATTGATGTTAACACTGGACACCTCATAGTCTTCAGTAGTGGTACTGGCATACAACATGTATACTGATGTAGATTGTACAGACATTTTTGTATCAAAATGTAATTAAACCTGAGTGGCCACAAGTAGAGAAGCTTGCAGCCACTGGGATAGGAAGTCAGTGACTGATTTGAACCCTTCATGTGAGCCATTTTGTCATGTCTGCTTTTCAACTGGTTTGTGTTTTCTGCATCCACTACAGTCACCACTCTCTGAGAGAAGAAAATCAAGAAGTTGCTCCAGATCTGTTCTTATCAGTATCAGCCGTCATGACCCTTGTGACTGAACTGTGCAAAAAAAAAAAAGGGGTATGAGAAACATCAGTCAAGATTCCCCAAATGCACCAAAAAATGAGGAAAGAGAAGTGAAGAGTAACATGTTACATGACCTCTGTCCTCTGCCTACAGGAAAAAAAGAGAACGCATCCAGAAAAGCCACTAGTAGAACTGAATGACTTCCTGGTTGTCCGTTCCATAAGGGCCAGAAATGTCAACTGTAATTTGAAAGAATCTACAGAGCAGTTTCCTAGACCCCACATTTGGAATTCACTCCCACAAGACCTTAGATTTAGAAACTGCTCAACTCTGTCATCTTTTAAAGCCAGACTGAAAACCATCCTCTTCTCAGTATTTCCACCCCAGCTAATATTAATACCCAGTTTCTGCTACAGTCAGTGTGTGTGTGTGTGTGTGTGTGTGTCCATTATATATAATGCCTTATGTAAATTGTTTTGGGAGGACTGTTCTCTACATATGTATAGAATATTGTATTTAGGTTAATATGTAACCTTGATGAATGAAAGTACTCACAGACTGTATGTATCCTAAGCCTAAGGTAACTTTGGAAATCATAAAACTAAATATGGGGTGGAAGGGGGTCTTGCCTTCCAGCTGAGCATGACTAAAAACAAAATGCATGATCAAGGTTTTAAAACTGACCACATCATAGTATACTTTGGTTTTCAACTCTGGCCCCCAATCCAACAACGAAACAAGATAAACACTCTGCTATAAATGTATCACGGGCACTGCACAATCTTATCTCTGTGACTGTTTTCAACTTTTCACATCCTCCCATACTCTCTGCTCTGCTTCTGATACTCTCAGTCTCAGCCTACAGATTCCTCGCACCAGACTCTCCACTGCTGGTTCCTGCGCCTTTTCTGTTTTCAGTCCATCTAGTAGATCTACATGGAATGACATTCCATAATAACACTTTCACGGTGTACATTGTCGGTGAAAATTCACCCATGACTTTATTATAGTAAAACTTTCACAGTGTACCATGTGGGTGAAAATTCACCCACAAGTTTCAAATAGGAGACGTCTTTGGCATAGATCGCTGGTGAAAATTCACCCCTGATACTTGATAGGGGTTTCCTCTTTCATCCAATTTGTGGCACAGCTGTGTAATGCAGTACCTCACTCAGATAGTTCACTGGGCTGAAAACTTCCCTTCAGCTGGTTGGTTGAGTTGTTCACACCTTCTCTCTCTCTCTCTCTCTCTCTCTCTCTCTCTCTCTGGGATAATTTGTTATGGTGACCAAGCCACAATGTAGCAACTAGCATAACTATGCAATATCTGAGAGAATATAATATATACTGTGCATCAGCTTGGCGAAAATAAAATATGAATTTGCTAAAAGAACACTTTTCAAAATCAAGTTCATTAATGATTACTGGGTTTGCATACAACACATCAGCTCCAGATTGGCCAAAATAACTGTAATAACGCCACTCAAAGAAAGCGCTAAGCGGCTATGCTCTTCTCACTTTGTAAAGGACAACGAACACCTCGTAAAGCTGTTTCAGTGTCAGCAGTGTCGCACTGTGTACAAGTCATCATGGATCGTCCACAGAGTAGGAGAGAGAGAGACACCCACCCACACTGACACTTGTGACAGACAGAGATAGTGTTTTGTATGTCTGTGTGTAATCAACTGTCAAGAAGAGTCGTTGGCTGCCCGAGGTTCTGGACCAAATTCAGTGGTTTTTAACGGGTCCAGTTTCTCACTATTGTTTACGGCCCTGGCTGCCATCTCCCAACACGTCGGTTCTCAACTTCAGCTACCACTGGTATGGGTAAAAATTCACCCACTATGCACGGTCTGCAGGATTCTTTGAAAACATGGGTGAATTTTCACCCAGGACATAAATCATGGCGCGTTAAATATGTACCCTGTTTTATTACTTAAAAATTGTGTTTTTCACAAACGTACATAATCATTTGCAAGCACAAGGGGGGGGGGGGGGGGGGGAAGTAGTTGACAAAGTCATGAAATTTCCTTTTTGTAACATGGCAAATATGATGAAGATGATTGCGCTGTTCTCCACGCTCAAGCAGTCTCACTTGCACTTGCATGTGATGCTGCATGAGCGAATAGCTTTTTATAGCGCGTTTTTGATTATCCACCGAAGTGGTGTACGTAGAGCGCTGGCATGGCTGGTGCCACATGAAACTGCTGCTGAGACAGCAAGTTCTGTGTACACCATGCAACCATGCACCGTGTCACTTCATGCAAAGCCACATATGTAAGGTATTATATGCATGTTTAGCTGTAACCTGCCACCTGCACTTTTGGCAAAATGACCTGGATCTTTTACGCGCTACTGCAGTAACACAGGGGTGGAACGGATACCAAAATAACAGCACAGAAAGTTGACCCTGTAGCAGAAAATTCTCCCATCGCTCCTGTAGGGATTCAAACCTGTGACCTTTCAATCACGAGTCTGGCGCTCTAACCACAGAGCTATCCCCGCTCCCCATAAATATTTATTGTTACAAATTTGTGAATGAACTTATGGATGAATTTTCACCAACTGCGTACAACGAACAGCTGTGTAAATTTAATTAGGTTTTGTATCTAGTCAGAATGCTCATGTGTGCAGATGCCTGTCATCATGTGAGTATGCACTTAGAATTGTTTCTGTGGAAAAGATTTTGCACTTTACAAATACTTTTCTTATTATTATAATTAATTTTCATTATCTCTCATGGGGGTGGGGGTAGGAAAGGAACTTAGAAATGAATATTGAAAACTGTAGGTAAACCCCTGCTCCCTACAGTCCAATTGTTCATGACTCTCAGAATTACTGCAACTGAGAAGAGAAATAACTTTTTTCCTGAGTATTTTCCTCCTAATTTTCAGGTTCTAGGAGCAGCCTGCACAGCATTGCAGAGAGCATCCTGGCAACAAGAAAAGGAGCTGCAGAAACTATTCAAACTCAAGCAGATGGTAAGTCACTAGCTTGACTAAGTGTTCGTTTTTGTTTTCTTTTAAAATGGGTTTTGCCACTCAGGTCAGAAAGCCATTGGGAACAGTCATACTTCCCAGTTTCAGGCAGCCTATGCAGTTCTCACTGTACTGGTTTATTCTCTCTCTTTTTTTGTTGTTGTTGTGCCCATTGTGTTTTCAGAAGGTCAAATTGGAAAACGGAAGTATAAATGTGCATTAAATTATTCAATACAGCAAGTCATATGAGTAGCAATGTACTGAAGATACATATTTTTATGTCTGTGTGCAGTAGTAGTAATTGGAACTTAATGTGCTGTCAACCACACAGGGTCACCTCAGGATGGTAATACTAAATGTACTGAAGAAGGAATGGGTTGTTTGTTCTTTTGTTTATGTCACAATAAGGTAATACATTTAACTAGTGATTAAAAAGATTTTTGTTTTTTTTATTTTAAAGTAGACAATGTGCAAATATTTCCATCTGCATGCTCCATTTGGTGCCATCACTATTTATTCACAAGTTTCCTGACCCATAACAATTTAACATTGGATACAAAACTGCCTTGACTTCTGGTTTTATGAGTGATGCGTCCAGAAAAATGTCCAGCGAGAAAGAGTGAAACCATTCAGTCTGCACCGTTACACTCAATCAGCCAAGGCCAAACATGGCAGTGCCCTTGCATTGAGAGACAGCATGTGAAAAAATTGTGAATACAAAAGAAATACTTTTTTGCTTCAACTTCAAGCCCCTCTGGCTTTGAGCAGAGCCACGTTGGTTGGTTCTTTACCAAGGAAAAGCAGAAAAAGGCTGGCTCTTACGTGTTTATTATATATAATACTTTGGCCACACATGCCTGCTTTGTTTAGGGTGTCATTGATGTAGACGGCTGAGCTGTCAGCATGTCTTTCAAATGTCAGTTTTAACAAACAACTTTAACTAAGAACAACAACCTTGCTGTATGTCATATTTGTTGTGTTGCTGTTGCACATGCACACACATTTCTTGTTTATAGAGCCTTGATTATATTGATACATCTTCAGTTCGGTTCTTCTTTAAGTGGCGACCAAAATGAGCACTGAAGCTAAGCGCACACACCCACTCCCTAACTGGACAGGCACACATGGATGTATTACATACACATTTGTTTGTGAATACTATGTCCAGTTGTCCCCTTGCCAGCTGGGCCAGAAGACTGAACAGCGCAGGGAATGTGCGCGGCACATCAAGGCTCTACATTACCACTTTGACTGGGCCTCACCCTCCGTCTTTGCCGCTGCCATTGCAGTCATGGACTCGGCACTCCTGAAAATAAATGTAAGTTTGACAAGAGTATTGAGCAATTGCTGCTCTTGTTCTTGCCGAGAAAATACTACACATAGTGTTTTGTAATTTGCATTATAATTTATATATATATATATCTTTGCTCTAACTGAAGCATGGCCACTACCCTAGAGTGATGAATGAGTGAATGATTTGTTGGTTATGAAATGTTGGATATGCAGACTTATTACACAACAGTGTACTTGTCAATGTTTTTTTCGAGTTGACTAAGCTACTGTAGTCTACTGATCAGAAAGTAGTGGAAAAGAACAAGTGATACCACATGTTGTTTACCACATGTTGTTTACATGTTGTATGACTCTGAAGTGATTGGTTGAATCACAGTTAATTATGCTGACTTATTAGTTAACTGGCTGCTGCATGGGTCAGTTGAGTTCACAACATATAATTATGACTCTTCTGTGTTCTGATGGGCATTATAACTCATAAGGATAAAGGATATTTACCTATACTGTCAGTGTCATTAAAATGTGCACAAGAATTGACATTTCATTAATGCAGTGCATTGACAAATAGTACACAACATCCCAAGGTACGATTATGTAAACTTCATTCATTTAGTTTGTTTGACAACACTGAGGTGCATGACAAGAGGCAAACAAATGACACAACTTGTTTGTTTGTATCACCCACCTCCATCCGCTGGAAGCAAACTTACTGCTAGTGATTTACTCGCAGGGTTTGGCACATTTTTATTTTTGATGACAGCATTTCTGCTGAGAATATACTTGTTGCTGATTTTAACTTTCACATGGATAAGCCCAATGACCTGCTGGACTTTGATCAGTTTGTCATTGAGCCGACACATGTAAAAGGTCACATTTTGGATAGTGTTTTGTCTAGAGCTAGACAATGTAACCTCTGTCAATGTTGATAACCTGTACATATCGGCTTGCTTCTTGCGTATGATTGGAATCGACCTCTTGAGCCCTGGGTTCTAGGAAAGGTGGTGAACTGCAGAAATGTTAAAGGCACTGACAGATCACTGTTCCCAGCTGATACCACTCAGACAGTTCTGCACAGACAGCTTTCAGCATCCTGTATATCCAGCTTATGAATCATGCATGCTGAGAGCAAAACAAACCACCACCAAAGTTACAGTCGGAATTACAGCTACATGTATATAAACATGATTTTATTTTGTAGTGCATGATAATGGGAGATCACAAAATATCAGCATCATCTAATTTCTAAAACAGAATAGAATAAATTATTAAATAGCATAATTTTTATAGTCAGCGAAGACGTAAGAAAGGTTGTTTTGATGACGTTTGCAATGCTGGGATATACACCCGCTGACAGAGGAAGAGAAATAAGCACACAGGGTCAGGTTGTCGAGAACTTTCACTGATGCTGATGGAACGGCAACAATGCACTTTCACAAACTTATGTACTTATTCCCTTTTCAGGGCATTGACAATTGTACCAACACACACTGTGCTGGGTAATTTTGTTTTAGTGCCCTAAATTTTTGCTTCATTTCTCATCAAGTTCATTTTTGGATTGTACTTGCCATGTGGGAAGCTAATTCATAATTGGCCTTGCGGAGCACATCAGTCCTGAACCAGTTGTTCAACCATTTTTAATAACATCCTAGTCATACACAATGCCAAATGGGATAGGGTTAGAGAAAGACCAGAAACATATACATTTTGACAGTGAATGCACAGATTGTGTCACTGATTCCTAAAACAGAACTTTATAGTGCGCATTTAACTGCACAGCGTAAAATGGCTGTCACCAAAGACACAATTTTTTCCCCATGACACAATTAAAGCTGATTCCATATCACTTTATGAGGATGGTGTAGTGTACATGTGTGTAATAAATAGCTCACACAATAGGTTTCTTCGTGGTTTTACCACAAAATAAAAAAACATTGGCAAGACTTACACTACTGTGTTCCTTTGAACTCCATAAACCACTCAGACCTATTACGTAAGCTGTTTGTTGTTGTTTTGTTTGTTTGTGCTGTTACTGAGGCATGTTCTCATGTCATGAGAAAATACCTGTTACAAGAATTGCTTGTTACAATGTTAGTTCATGACTACATGTTTTAAGTGATGTTTTGGTTTGGTTTGTCTGGACACCTTGATTTGGTTTGTTTTTTCAGTCACCAGTTGCTGGAAAATACCTCAGTTGTTTCTCCACTGCATGCTTTTTGATCGGCAGCAAATGGGTTGAGGACCAGGTAGGTAGCCCTGTCTTTACAATAATGGTTGAATTCTCTCCTGAGACCTTTTCGTTTTGTTCATTGTATATATATGTTTATACATTTCTCCATCTTTTCATATAGCGCATTGGGCCTTATGGGCTAGTCAATCTACGGCCAAATGAGGTATGAAATCAAACATAAGTTTTTTTATTTTGTTTTTTGAGCTGTGTTACACTTTGGTATGCCCACAAAGTCTGTGTAAAATAGGACACGAAATTCTTAATCCTACCTTGGGAAAATGAGGTCACGTGACGTAGTATGACTGTTGTACCTTTTCTGATAACAGATGAGGCATAACATTCAAAATATGTTCAAAACCTATCAAATACATAGATCAAACAAAAGCTGATGTTTTGTTTTCTTAGTGTGCATATTTTTAAGCAGAAATAGGCAGCTGATGTTCTAATATGTGCCTAACAAAATGGAGCAAAAAAAGGAACTCATTGGTTTCTACTTATTTATGAGGATGGAGACAATCCTGTCAAATTTCATAAGGAATTGACAGAGTTTTACAGTGAGTTTGTTATTGCAGATTGTAATGTGATGCTACCATGACGCCAAAGAACCATTGACACCTGAAGAAGATAAAACCTACTTCTTGATGATGACACCAGCACTCACAGAGCCTGGTCACTGTGTCCTATCTAGATGAGCAAAATGTCCATGTTTTCACCCACACACCCTACAGTGCAGATTTAAAGTGTTTTTTCTTTCTTTTTTCTGGTGATGAAGCAGAAACTGGTAGGACAGAGGTTTTTAATGGATACATGGTCTGTCAACATCTGTCAGAGCTCAAGACTTTGCCCCTCATCATGGTACCAGAAGGCATGTAAGGCACAGCTGAGAAAGTTGAAATTGCATAGCAAGAAGGGAATAATACTTTGAGGGAATGTGAAAGTGTCAAGTAAATCATATGATCATTCCAGCGTTTTCCAGCCCAGCTGTCATCAGAAATGGTGCACTCCTTGTAATCTGTAGACCCATACTATTTGTCTGAAGATGTCACCAAAAAAACTGTTGTGTGCGTTTGTTCTTTCAAGACTAGATTATTGCAACTCGATTTTGGCGGACTGTCCTAAGACTTGGCTAAGTATCTTCTTTCTAAATTCCAAAAGGTACAGAACAATGCTGCAAGGCTCATTTTCAGAACAACCTGATCGCCCACCTCACTCCTATGCTTCGTTCTCTTCACTGGCTACCTATTGAGCAGAGGATTGAATACATGTTGCCTTTGTTTTGCTTTAAGATCATTTCTCATCAGGCTCCCATCTACCTTTCAGAACTTCTTCACCTTTACACTCCTTCCCGGTAGCTCTGCTCTTCTGCAGACAAATCACACCTGAGTGTTCAGAATACCATTCTTCAAAAACAAAGTCCCGTGGTCAGCACTCTTTCTCTTACTAGGCTCCATTTATCTTGAACCAGCTCCCTGTTTCTGTCATTCTACCTCTCGGTTCTTCCATATCTTCTTTAAAAACCCTTTCTTCAGTCCTATTGCCCCAATAAATGACTGTGTGTGTGTATTGATGTTGCATGCATTAAATTTTGACAATTATGTGCCTTTAAAGAATGTGTAAGCGCTAAGGGCCTGTGCAGGTTAGGCACTCTGAGTATCCATTATTATTATTATTAAACAAGATACAACAAAATGGATTAGTGAAATTAGAAGAAAACTGAACAAAATGCGAAACACCTTTGGATTAAAACTGCTCTGAAAAGGCTGCCATACAAACAAAATGAGAGTGGTCTTGCAAGAAGGGTGGTCATTGGCCTGGGGTTTTACCGTTATTTACGTAGTACAAGTGAGAAGGATTAGCTTACTCCTCTATCACCTTTGAGAACAGCAAGACAGATAAGAATATAGACGTGGTGGGTGTAAAAAATGCTGGAAATGAGACTCTCTTTTGGACAGATATTAAAGGACAAGTCCAAGGTACAGGGTGATTTTTGACACGATTTCTGTTAAAGTTCTCTCAGAACGATGATGTAGGTGAAATTGTGATCTAAGGGTTATAAATGCATGAAAAAGGCATTTTCTGTCGTACCAAAAGCATCACCATGACGCTGAAAATCATGTGCACATATGCGCACTACGTCACTCCGGGGAGTCGCTGCAAAATGGCCTGTTGGGCTAGTTACCGGTTCTTGCCATTCACTTGTTTTTTCTCTTGGCTTGCCCTTTTGTTTCTCGAGTTATATCGTTCATTTACGATGTAGGAGTGAGGGGGGGTAGTCTCAATGTTTAACGAGCCCACTCATTCTTTCTTTGTGTGGGGTAGTTCATGAGCGTCTGTTGTCCTGCCATGTTGTCAGTGCTAAGTGAGTTGTATCGTGTCCATGGATTACGCCTATCCAGCCTTTGTCCCGTTGCTTGCTGACATGTCTTGCCTCCTCTTTCTTTTCAGAAAGGGTTGTTGTTTCTCTCTCTTTTTCCTCTTCTTTTCCACCATGCATTCTTTCTTGTCTCTGGCTTATTGGCCATTTCAAGCTTGCCTGATTAGGGCATCCATTTTGCATTTCTCTTTTCATCTGCATTTGTTTACATCCCGATGCTTTGTCATCCGTAGTCCTGATTAGCGTTTTCCTTTGTCAGTCTGCAGCCTTTGTTTTTCTAGATGGAAGCCGGGTTAGTTAGAGTTAGTTCAGGTTAGTTGTGGTTAGTTTGGCTTTCCATCTGTTTGTCGTTGGCACAGCTATTTTTGCTCTTTGCTCTTATGGCTTTGACTGTAGTCATCCACTCATTTGTTGCAGACTGTTGTGATTTGGTAGTGTTTTTTGTGTTTGTTCTCTCCACCTTATGCTTGCAGGTAGGCCACCGTTTGGGTTTTTGGGGTGGTTTCAGCTTTTTTGTTTTTCATTTGGTGTCAGCTGTTTGCTTACCTGATTTGGGCAGCCACTGATTTTTCGTTTGCAACCAGCATGTGTGGTTTGGTCTTTCCTTGCCACAGACATTTGTGTACAGTCTCTTTCTTTCACGGCTTTTTCTGTCGTAGGCCTTCATGTTAGACTTTTGTCTTTGCCTTGTTAGCGTTTGTTTCAGGGTATCACTGTACCTCTCAGTTTTTGGTATTGTGCTGTGCGCTTGCTGCTCGTCAACTGGCCTTGGAGATTCGAACTGGAAATTTGTCCAAGTCGGTTACCCTGTGGACACCCCTACAAATTCTGCTTTGAAGCAAACCCCATTTGCTATTCCATAAAGTTTACGAAATCGCACTCAGCGAAGTTCTCACTACATAAATGGGCGTGACTGATGAAGCGCAGCAGTCAAAGTTGGCATGTTTGAACTGTACAAATGTGACCCATTTTCGCCTCACAGTGAGTCCATTCCACAGGAACTCGTGCATAGCTATGCTTTGGGTTGCTTGTGGGTTGTTACCGTTTGCTGAAACACAGTAGGCCGGCATAGTTGGAGCTTTTTGTCGACCACACGCATACACATTCAATGAACAATATAAGATGGCAACCACATTGACTCCCCAGACTGACGTGACTTCTGAGAAAATCACGTGACTGATGGAGAACCCGAGACAGTAGTCTCAGCCAGCCTACAGAAAATAAAATCGATTAAAAACCTACTTAAACAAAACAAATTGCCATTTTTTATTTGATTAAATCTGAAACTAGTGACCCACTTGGCAATCATTTTGATGGTCATTTTGCATACTTAAAAACCTTGGACTTTTCCTTTAAGCTGGCAATTGTTGACCACACTTTGCCCAACTTCCCCAGTATGCTGAAGACAATAGATTTGGTGTCTTCTTTGTAAAAATGGGATATGATATGAAACATAATTCACAATCACATATTAAAAAAATCATCTGCATTTGTGGAAGTGGAACAGTTTGGGGTTTGCTTTTTTGGAAGGGGGTGGGGGAATACATATTACTGATGTAAAATACTCTTAGCTGGGATGTTTTTCAGCTGAGTTTGGCTGGTTGGTTGGGTCTCACTTAAAATTCTAATGCTGATATAAAATTGGAATCTTTTGTTAGTTAGGGGAGTGTAAAATAGTCTTCTTCTAACCTCTCCCCTCTCCTGCCCCTCACCCGCAGCCGCCAGTTTGCTTGTTTAGCTGAAAATCCTACAGCTGTAAAAGTCAAAGGTGTAAGAGGGTATAACGGTGTGTTTACTGACTCCAGGGTTTTCACACTATTTATTTGATGCCACCATGCTCTCCTATGGGCAGTATGCTCCCAGTATGGAAAGTCTGACTGGCCTTCACCACAGGCAGTGGAAGGAGGTGGACTTGAAGCGCATGGAACAAAGGGTCCTGCAGGTCTTGGAGTGGGAGATCCCCCGCTGCACCTACCTCAGCTTCCTGGACTCTATCATGAAGGTGGTGAAGCAGTGCAGATGCTCGGTGTTGCCCAGCCGCCAGGTCATCCAGAAAGCTCAGTCATGCTTAATGGAAGAGTTCACCTTCATGTTTACAGTGTGTGCTGGGTTTCTTTTTTCTTTTTTTCTCTCATTCAGACTGTGATTCTTCAGACAAAATGGCTGAATTTAAGCTATTTTGAAATGTGGACACATAAATAATTATCTTGCTATTAGTGTTATATTGCTATAGATAAAGGGATTTTATGTTATAAACTATTTTATGCTATCACAATTTTATGTGTTTTGTGCAAGAATATATTTAATAATTTATTCACACATGTGTGTGTGCCTTAAAGTTTATCTGTTTTAGGATGATATGTTTGCCTTGCCTTCATATTATTTGCTAATTTGAAGGGTTTTTTTCTCCTGTAATTTGTGCAGTGATTGAGAAGAGGGGGGTGAATTCTTTTTAATATGGTGGAGAAAGGATGAAGCTGTTGCTGTAGATACTGGGTGGTAACTTCTGTTGCATATTTCTCTGTTGAAATGCTGGGTTAGTTCCCTTGCTATTGTATGTGACACAAATACTACTACTAGTGGGGTCTGAGAGTGCCATTTCTCAAATAAGCCCTAGGCATGTACATTTTATAATTCAAATAAAAAAACAGCTGACATAAACATACACAATATTAACCTACACTAAAATCTGTCATAAGGGAGATTGTTCCAGACAAAGGGATCATTGAATGAAAATGCACACTGAAATTTGTTGCATTTGTTTAGAATACAAAATATGCAGTTATCAGCAGAGGAGCTGAGAGTGTGTGATGGGATGTACAATTCAATGAGATCAGAAAGGTAAGGACAAGCAGTGCAAGTGATCATACCATAGCAGAGTGTAGCTATCTTGTACATAAGTGATAGGACACAGTCTGATAATAGTGTTACGGTTGACAGTACCCCTCGTCTTTGGTATTCCTCGGGGATCAGTCCTCAGACCTGTACTATTCACCCTGTACTCACAACCCCTGTCTGATGTCATATCATGTCACAGCTGTGACTATCACAAATATGCTGATGACACAGAAACCTTGGACAGTGCACCACCTAGCAATTTCACTTCTGCCCAGTCCAACATTCAATCCTGTATAAGCAATACTTTGTCATAGATGCAAAGTGACAAACTGAAGCTTAACACAAAAACAAACTGAGATGATGCTTGTAGGTTTATCAGTTTGGTCAGCTGCAAGTCTGCTGATATAGGTGGAAGTAGCTTTTTATGCAACATACCCTTGGAGTGCATCTTGACCAAACACTGTCTATGAAACAACACTTCAGTAGCCTTTGCTGCACTATGTTTCTTGCACACAGGAGAATCACATCTAACAAGACTGGACTACTGCAATGCTACTTTTGCAGGTGTAGCCAATGAACAAATTGTGCACATACAAAAGATCCAAAACTTAAACAATGCCATGCAGCTCTTATTAAAAAAACTGAAGCGTGCTTATGTCACACCACTTTTTAAAGAACTCCATTGGCTCCCAGTAAAATACTGCATTCAGTACAAGCTCGCAGCACTCACTTTCTGTCACTTTGACATCACTCTTCCGCTATACCTGTCTTCTTCTCTCTGCACATATCAACCATTGTGCTCCCTTCATTCCTCAACAGAACAACTGCTCAAAATCCACAGACAAACTTGAAAACCAGTAGACGTTTGTTCAGTTAAATTGCTCCAACTGTCTGGAACTCGCTGCCAGCCAACCTGAGAGCTTCTCCCTCCCTCTGAAATTTCAAAGCTAAGCTAAGAATGCATTTCTTCTGCCAAGCTTTCTGATTGATTTGTACATGCCAGCTGCTACCTGTTTGATATCCATTTGTGAGTGTGTGCATGTGCGAGCGCTCACATGTGTGGATGGGTGGGTAGGTGCAGGGTGAGTGTCAGAGTTGTGTTTTTTTTAGATCATGGGTCTGGTGTAGTAAGCATTCTAGAGAGCTGGATGGTGTGTGTGATGGGGGTGGGAGTGGGGACCGGGAGGGATGGAATTATGGGTAGTTAGTACTATCATGATTTTTTCTTCTTTGTACATTGCTGCTTCTCATACAGCACATGTACTTTATATTTTGTGTGTGTGTATACACAGTTAGGTGTCATATATGTATTACTTTCGTGAACATGTTACGTTCAATTTTTTTTCTCACTTAGCAAATGTTGGAGAATGTTGTTGAGCACAGCGAATTTGTGTACACTAGAGTATAGCACCATACAAAAGTTATCTGTTATTATTATTCTATTCTGCGTTCTACTGGCTACCATTGCAAATCCATGAGAAGGGTGAAACATGTTCATGCCTGGGAGCCTTGCAAAGACAAGCAGCATAGTTCATTACATGTTGAACTTTGTTTACATGTTTATGAGGGACACCAACTAACAGGGAATTACAGTAATCTAAACAAGAGAGTGCAAGAGACATGACATTTTGTGGCCTCAATGGTAAGAAACTGGTGAATCAGTCTGATCCTCTGGATCTCAAAGTACGCAATCTGGCAAGTTCTCTCAGCCTGTTGCTTCATGGTGAGCCCATTATGAAACATAAGACCTAAACTACCGGCACAATTACAACTACGGTTTTTAGAACATCAGGGAGATCAGAGGATCTGGACTGGTTGAAGAGCAGTGCATCTGTCTTTTCTTCATTCAGTTGAAGCTTGATATGGACGGTCCATTTCTTTACATCACTAACACACTTTTGCATGTTGCAGAAAAGAGAATCAGTGCTGGAGTGAGTTGAATTGTACAATTCCATGTCACTGGCAAACATACGGCGTAGGACAGAGTATCATTTAGTATCAGATAGAGGCTGCATGTATAGGATGAAGAGAATTAGGCTGAGTACTGAACCCCAAGGAACACTGTACAACAAAGAGGATGACTCCAATTCATGACCCAGAACAGAAACAACCTGGATATTCAGATATGACTCAAAGAACGCAAGAGCAGCATCAGGGATACCAAAAACATCTCTTAAACGGTTCAGCAGTATGGCATAATAGTTGTATTAAATGCTACACTCAGATTGAAAAGAGTCAAGATCAAAATGTGATCAGAATCAGTACTGGTCAACAGATAATTAACCTCTTCACAGCCGCAGCGCAGCGTTTAAAACTTTTGGGCTGAAAGATGCACGGACGCACCTGTAAACATATGTGTTCCAGTCCTGTAAGACATATATTTTCAGTGTAATGCATTTTGAAGAAACTCCTTTCACGTGTCAGTGTGAAAAAAAGAAGACGAAAAGGCTTAAGTTTCAGATTTCACACTTTTATTGGTTGTTTTGAAAGGACCTCATGGCAGCGAAGGGGTTAAGGACAGGAAGCAGGGCTGCCTGTGTACTGTGTCATGATGAATACGCTGACTGAAAAACTTGCCTCAAATTGTTTTTTTACCAACCACAATGAATCTTCATGTTATTCTGGCTGAAATTGAAAAGTTCCCACTCACCTTTATATATATATATGTTATTCTGGCTGAAATCAGACCACTTTGAGACTGTTAAAAAAATGCTGTTTTGAGGTATGAGACTGTTAAAAGGTGCTGTGCTGAGGTTCTGGGATCCTACAGGTTATACAATTTTGTTGCTGTAGAAAGGGAGTTGGGTAGTTTATGCCATCACATTTTCACGCCTGCATACTTTCCTCTTATACCCACTATGTTAGATAATGCGAAAACCAAACTTGATTCATTCAAGCAGACCAGTGTAGTTCATAACAAGGGTGATGCTAAAAAATATCAAAAGACAGTTTTCATGTTTATAGCAGAAAGATAGCTAAAACAAAACCGAAACTAATGTTTTGTGTTGGACTTGAGAGCATGCTCAGTGACACAGATACAGTGATATTGATACTGTGATAGTCTTTTTAAAACTAATGATTTGAAAACATGAAAATTTATGCAAGAGGTCAGTAGCACTCAAAGCTATAAAACAGAAAGTAGGTTAGTAAAATAGTAACTGGATTTTAACATTGCATCAGCCACACAAGATCATTTCAGGAAAATATTAATAAAAGCAATAATAATTTTATTTCAGTACTCAAAATGTTAATTTAATATGACAGTGCAAAACCCACATGAAACATTAGTACATGTTTGTATTGTCATATCAGATTAGCATTTTATTTAACTGTTTATGTGTTTAGATTTTGTTTTAGAATGCTAGCAGTCATCCTTGTTTTAGCTTTTGTTTTGCTTTTTTCGGTTTGGTTCAGTAGTTGCCTATGAATACTACTGTATATGATTATGACTGCTTTAAACTTCCACAGCCAGCTGCAGTGGCACTCGGCGTTGTAGACTACTGCACCCCTTCGCTGCTTGACGCTGGCTCCATGGAAAAACCTGGCATCATCATGGCACTGCAGGATGTTGTCAAGGTGTGTTAGTTATTTATTTTAGTTTATTATCATTAGCATTATTGCTATGAAAGAAGAAAAATATTCACATGAAATGTCATGTGAATTGGTGCAAACTGCAATGATCAATGTTTGTATGTACAACTTCTTTGTGGTAAATACTGAAAACTGTCATGACGCAGTTTTCTTCTTTGTGGTAAATACTGAAAACTGTCATGATGCAATTTTCTTCTTTGTGGTAAATACTGACAACTGTCATGATGCAGTTTTCTTCTTTGTGGTAAATACTGACAACAATAATGTTGCAGTTTTCTTCTTTGTGGTAAATACTGACAACTGTCATGATGCAGTTTTCTTCTTTGTGGTAAATACTGACAGCAATAATGTTGCAGTTTTCTTCTTTGTGGTAAATACTGACAACTGTCATGATGCAGTTTTCTTCTTTGTGGTAAATACTGACAGCAATAATGTTGCAGTTTTCTTCTTTGTGGTAAATACTGACAACTGTCATGATGCAGTTTTCTTCTTCGTGGTACATACTGACAACTGTCATAATGCCGTTTTCTTCTTCATGGTACATACTGACAACTGTCATGATGCAGTTTTCTTTGTGGTAAATACTGACAACTGTCATGATATTTACAACTTTCTGCTTGCAAAGTCTTTATCCTCGAACAATCTGCTTCTGAAATAATCTGAAAATTACCATGCCACAATATTGCCTTACAACTGATTTTGCTGTTATGTGACTGTGTTATGTGTTACATCTTTTGTTGGTGTTTGGGCTACTCCACCGTGGCAACTGGACTACAAACTAGACTCACTAAATGAGGATTGTGTTCAGCTGGTTATCCAACCTTAATATTTTGCCTTAACTTATGTGTTTCTTAATTTATGTGTTCTTTAAGAGAAGCAGCAGTTAAACTTGAAGGGGAAGCAATTTCAAGGCATTGGAGATGCTCAGAACTTTGTGGGGAGTGTGATTTCTGCCTCAGTCAGTGTGGTCTGGCATCATGGTCATGTGGCTTGAAAGGGTGAACAAGTGCATGCACATGGAAGGCGCTTATTTGGAGAAAAAAAACTGGGCTAGACATATGGAAGGTGCTTATTTGGAAAAACTGGGCTAGACAAGAAGTCCCTACATGTGCTCTGATCTCTGCATCTGGAAATCTTTTTGGTCACCCTCATATAACACATATTTGCTCTTTTGTACTAAACTATAACAAACCTTTCACTCTAACTAACAAACCTTTTACTCTGTTATATTACGCTATATAACAACACTTTTGTTCTGTTGTACAACTTTACAACAAACCTTTTACTCTGTTATATTACTCAATATAACAACACCTTTGTTCTGTTGTACTACTCTACAACAAACCTTTTACTCTGTTATATTACTCTAAATAACGACACTTTTGTTCTGTTGTACTACTTTACAACAAACCTTTTACTCTTTTATATTACTCTATATAACAACGCTTTTGTTCTGTTGTACTACTTTACAACAAACATTTTGCTCCGTTGCTCCCTGCAGGTCCTGGATTCTGAGCTCTATGAGATTGATCAGCTGTTGAAAGGAGACCGTGGCCGCCAGTGTCGGGTACCTTCCTGGTGCTGCAACCCATGCTTCTCAAAGGTCTTCAAGCACCCCAGTGACCGTTTCTTGCCGGACTATCGACTGCATGACATCAAAGAGGCAAGCAGTGAAACAGAATCTGACCCGAGACTGGCTGCTCCTTCCCCTCTCATCTTCGACCTCAGCAGCTCTATTTCAGACTTGGATTATTCAGAGGATGAGAGTGACGACTCCATGAACAGTGTAACTGAAAGCTCAAGGACTGAAAGTAGCGGTGGAGCTTCTTCCATTTCTGCAGGAACCGTGAACTTCGAGCAAGATTCCTTGAAGAAGGAATGCAATGAGCAAGAGCTTGAAGATGACTCTGGCATTGACCAGGATTCTGGTGATCAGGATTCTGATGAGCAGCAAGATTCTCATTATGTGTGAACAGGAATAGGTGGAGCAAGAGTGGGAATGATTCCAGCGCTGACCATGACTCTGGTGATCTGGATCTGAGCAGCAAAATTCACTTTTGAAGTAACCTGTAAAGTGATTCCAGCTTGGTCTGATGGTCAAATTTGGGAATGATTCCAGCATTGCCCTTGATCTAATATGATCAATTGCCCTTGGTGTGATTACTGGTGATCAAGTTTGGGAATGATTCCAGCACTGAGTTTGGGAATGATTCCAGCATTGCCCTTGATCTCATAATCAGTTGCCCTTGGTGTGATGACTGATTAAGTTTGGGAATCATTCAAACATTACCCTTAATCTGATATCAAGTTTGAGAATGACTCTGGCATTCCACTTGGTGTGACAACTGGTGATCAAGTTTGGGAATCACTCCAGCATTGCCCTTGGTGTGACGATTGATGATCAAGTTTAGGAATGATTCCAGCCCTTGATGTGAACTGTGATGACTGATGATCAAGTTTGGGAATCATTCCAGCATTGACCTTGATCTGATGGCTGGCCATGTTTTGGATGAGTAGCAGGATTCTCATTTTGACAGCAGCAAAACAGTGGCCTTACAGGATGTATGTGTCTGCTCATTGTCTCGAACAGAACCTCTCTCCCAAACCCTCACCCAACCTCCATTCGCATAGGAGACACTGATATTCTGTTTTCCTTGCAAGCAAAAAATCTGGGCGTGACACTCACTAACAACCTGTCCATGGAGAAGCATGTCACCAACATCTGCAGATCTGCCTATATAGAAATTCGGAGAATTAGTAACATCCGTCACTATCTCACTACTGATGCTACAAAAACCCTCCTCTGTGCCTTTGTTTTGTCAAAACTTGACTACTGTAATTCTCTTCTATCAGGTTCTCCAAAACATCTTCTTGACAAACTCCAAAAGGTCCAAAATTCGGCAGCCAGACTTGTCTTCAAAGCTCTCAAGCACAAACACATCAAACCCCTCCTTCAGAAACTTCACTGGCTACCAGTAGTCTCAAGAATCCAGTTTAAAGTTGCAACTCTGTGCTACAATTCTTTCACTGAAAGTTACCCAGTCTATCTTTCTGAACTCCTGACTGTCTACCGTCCATTCAGACAACTTCGCTCCATTTCTGACACCAGAACCTTCCGCATACCTTTCACAAAAACAAAGACCTTTGGACAACGAGCTTTTTCTTTCACGGGCCCGACAGAGTGGAACTCGTTACCGTATGATATTCGTCACTCAGTGTCAACATCGTCTTTCAAGCAGGCCTTAAAAACTCATCTCTTCAAATCTGCATATAATTAATAACCCACCCACCCCCGCCCCACCTCTGTGTGTGTGTGTGTGTGTGTGTGTGTGTGTGTGTGTGTGTGTGTGTGTGTGTGAGTGAGTGTGCGTGCGTGCGTGTGTGCAATATCCCGCTGTACTTTTTTGTATTTGCAGTATATCTACTTGTATCATACATGTGTGCTAAAATCAGAGTTTGGTCATGTTTGGTTACTGGCAACTTTGGTTTATTTACTGAAATTCCTGTATGTAAATTCTTGCGTGGTTGGCGGGCGTATAGGCCGAAACCTTTTTTTTTTTTTTTTTTTTTTTTTAATAAATCTTGTCCATTGTATGTGTTTATACATTTTTCTGCAGCTTTTTGTACGGCACATTGTGCCCTAGATCTTGCTAAGGATCATGCGCCATAGAAATGTCCATTATTATTATTATTATTATTTGGTGGTGAAGTAGAGAAGTGGTCTTAAGAGGGGTGGGTGTCCTTGGTGGAGGGAGGGTCTGTTGACGTGAAGTAGGAAGGAAAGGGGACAGAGAAGTGGTCTTAAGAGGGGTGGGTGTCCTTGGTGGAGGGTCTGTTGACGTGAAGTAGGAAGGAAAGGGGACAGAGAAGTGGTCTTAAGAGGGGTGGGTGTCCTTGGTGGAGGGTCTGTTGACGTGAAGTAGGAAGGAAAGGTGGTCTTAAAAGAGGGGTTTTGATGCTTATTGGTTGGACAGTTTCTTAAAATGCTTTTTAAAAGTGAACATGTCACAGAAAAAAGTATTTAGTTTCTGTTTCACAAGAAAGCAAAGTTATCCCAGGAAAAACAAAAGTGATGATTGGTAACCAATGAAATAAAACTGAGAAAGAATCAGTTTTATGAAGGTCATATGCTGCTTTTTTGTAGTAATATCAGGGTTTTTTGTGGACTCATGAACTGACTTAATTATACTGCAGTGTAAAGCTAAAAGTGCCTTGCTCTGAACTATTGGTTAGCATATACTTGGATAGCATAGGTTTGCCATCAGGGAATCTGTTTAAAACCTGCTACTGCTAACAGACTTGTTATCCCCTCCAACTTGCTGATAAATTATTTGATTTGGCTGTTGTTGTATGTGTGTGTGAATCTGAGTGTGTCTGCTTGTGTAGTGTAGACTTGTCTTGCTACCTCGGCTTCTTGGGTCTTGAATTGCCTGCAGTCCATGGTTGTCTTTTTCTACTTCTCGGCGTGGGTTTTTAAATTAGAATTGTGTACAAGGCACTGAGACTGATCTGGTTTTATGTTACTATTGTTAGAGGTTTGCGCCTTACAAATATTTCAGTATTATTACTATATATTAGTAGTAGCCGTAGCAGTAATATATATATATTTTCTTACCTACAGTTACTGGTTGTTGTTACTAGTACTGTACATACTTTCTTCTTCTTTCCTGCTTGTCGGCTGTCTGACATCAAATAAAGGACACTGAGCCTGCTGCCAGCATGCAATCTGTCTGTTGACATACAGTCTGCAACATTTGCACATTTCTTTGTGTCAGTGAGACTCTCCACATCCACCAACATGGTCTTCTGTGCAAAACTGTCCCCCTTGCACCTTTGTTTGGGTATCTCTGTCTCTCTCTGTCTCTCTGTCTCTGTCTCTGTCTCTGTCTCTCTCTCTCTCTCTCTCTCTCTCTCTCTCTCTCTCTCTCCCTCTCCCCACATAACACAACAAGCTCTTCTTACACCCTTGTCTGTGTCAATCTCTCTCTCTCTCTCTCTCTCTCTCTCTCTCTCTCTCTCTCTCTCTCTCTCTCTCTCCACATAACACAACAAGCTCTTCTTACACCCTTGTCTGGGCCAGAGTCTCTCTCTCACTCTCTCTTTCTCTCTCCACATAACAACCTGCTCTCCTGACCCCTTTGTTTGGATTAGTCTTACAGCCTATTTATCTGCTGCAGTAAGGGAGTGGTAGGTACCTCACCACCATGTGAAGTGGAGCACACGCACTGCCTGTCCTAGGTGGACAGATCCAGTTTAGAAATTAGATGCAGATGCAAACTGATATAATTACATAGATTATACCTATACAACTACTAGTACTACTACTTCTTCATCAGCCATTAGTTTATTATTTCAGCTGCAACTCTTTGTCCTCCTTTTTCTTTGTCATGAAACTGGAGTGTAGGATGCACTTTTCACCACTGACATACTGTGCAATAAGCTCCCAATTATTTTGTTGTGTACCATAAATATGATTGTGTAACAGAATGACCCAATTATTTTCTTGTGTACCATAAATATGATTATGTAACAGAATGACCCAATTATTTTGTTGTGTACCATAAATATGATTATGTAACAGAATGACCCAATTATTTTCAGATCACTGTATGCTGATGTAGATATATGTTGAACTTGAAATCACATATTTTCTGCCTTTGCCATTTGATTTATGATTCATGGAAATATCATTATTTTATCTTGTTTTTAACTACCTGTTATTGGTTTTGCATGGCAAGGTAAGGCACCAGATCCTTAGGGAATTGTTTATGTTAGCAGCTGAAATGATCTTATTACTGATGGTGCTGTTTAGAAAGTTTATTTGACCAAGCCATGGGTGTCCATCAATCATTTTCAAGCGACAGTGATACCATCATCATACAACTCCCATTGTAGGGCTGCTTGCATCTGGTTGTGTATTTTTTAAGACATTTTTGATAGGGCTGGTGCAGAAAGGTCCCCTGTGTTAAGAACCCAGAGCTGGCAAATGTCCCTTTAAAGCCTGGAGTAGGTCAGGATATATAGCCATGCAGTGCTTGCTGCAACTACTTTTTACTTCATTTAAAAAATATGTTTTTAAATCTTTACATTTCATGTACATCATGATACAGGTGCACCTTCTCTTTTGCTGTAGTACAACTGGCATGGCTAGCTGGGTGTTATGCATATCATGTTTTTATCACTCCTCACAGCATCAGATGGCTGCATGACAAGCACGTAAAAGTAGCATCATCATGTACACGTGCACTTCTCTATTCATTTTTCACAGTCCAGTTTCTGGAAAGCATCAGGTCAGCTACATCATTATCATGTATCTTACATAATGAGAAAACAAGAGACAATACATTTGACTACATTTTCCACTCACAACTGAAAACAAATTGCTCCACAACTTTTCAGATTATTTTATCTGAATTTGTTCCCAGTCGGTTGTGACTTGTTATGCATGGTTATTAACCACTCCCTTTCTCTTTATTATTGCACAGAACACAAGCCAACATTTCAAATTATCAATAACTGGGGATTCAAGTACTAATTTTTCCTGATGCAGTTGACAGGTGTAAATGTCCCATTTAGACCTCACTGAATTTGGAAGATTTTACAAAGAAAAATTCACCTTTCATCTTTAATATGGTGCTTACACTCTTTATTCTGTGGTATGTATCTCTTTAGAAAACAAACAATCCAACAAAGCAAACATCAGACATACTGAGGATGCACATGTTAGTTTATGATCAATTTAATACTAGTAGTGAACTTTATCACCACCTTTTGTCACTGGCTCATACTGTGCTCACACTGTGCTCATGTTTAGACAGGAATCCACACTGTAGGTCTTTCTGATAACCAACCAACTTTAATCAATCATAATGTTTTTGAGGGAAAGCTTGGTGGTTACCACATGTTTCCCTTGGATACTGTAAGGTGTTGCTTGAAGGCAAAAATATGGATGTTGAATTTTTAATGGAAGACTGTTTTTTTGTCTTCTGGAGTACACATATTTGTCCAGTCTGACGGTTTTATTTGTTTTCTTTCTTTACTTTTTGTTCAATTTTCAGTGATAATGCAGTTTGGAACTCTATGCTGTCATCAGCAACTAAAAATCACTTAGAGCCAAACACAAAAAGGTTCAAAAGAATTATTTATTATGACACAGGCACACAGTATGCAAATATTTGGAGAAATCCCCTTCATCAAGCCACAAAATGCACTTAAACAACAGTTTAACAGTTAAAAACGATAAAATATGAGAAACTGTGGGGGGGGTTGATCTGTTGTCATTTGTAGGAAGATGGTAGGCATGACCTTAAAGTTAAAGCTGTTTCATTTTTATTTTTTTAATTACTTAATTTGGTTGAAACGTACACAGGCTGGGGGAAAAAAAGAAGAAGCTTTAAAATAGTTCTTCTGTCACCCTGATATATCTGTACTGGTTGACGGCATAAAACAAGTTACTTACAAGTTTACTAAAACTGTACTCCTAAAAGAAAGCCTTTACATTTAATCCCAATACTTATTAGTGTTGGGGCTAGTCATGGACCTGTATAGTTCCATGGGGTACTGTGTATAGTAAATGACTGCTTGCAGCTGACCTCTTTGTTAATTGCAGCTGTAAGTTGTAACAACAAGAGAATTATCATGGTATGCATTAGTTGTTTTATCAGCCCTAATGCAGAATAATGAATTGTTGTATATCGCTTATTCATCATCTCCAACTATTTTGTGCATTTGACTTTGGTGCAATTTGCTTGAATAAAGTGATAAATGTCAACTTTGTTTTCTTTGGTGTGTGTGTTGTTAAACATGTGGCATAATTAGTGTGAAAGAGAAATGCACCATTGTGATCAAAACTGTATGTATTTACTGTTTATTTCTTTTGTCAAAAGTATTTGTCAAAGGTGTGTGTGTGTGTGTGTTGTTAAACATGCAGCATGATTGTTGTAAATGAGAGGTGCACCATAGTGATCAAAACTGTATGTATTTACTGTTTATTTAATTGTTTTCAAAAGTATTTGTCAAAGGCAGACACCCCTTTTTTTTTTTTTTTTTTAAGGAAGGACACCAACTGAGACCATGAGGTTCATGCTAGACTTCCCACCAATGCAAACCAGACAGAAAGTGGAGCAAGTCAAAGCATACTTCAATGCCGTCGAAAATCTCCACGAAGCCGTGAAAGACACAAAGGGATGCAGACTGGGAGGGGGCAAGTATGCCAGCTGACAGAGCTCAAGCAAACCACAGAGTGGGAAAGGTATCCAAACCGATTCCGGCGTCTCTGTGAGACACTCCTGCCAGAAAACTTGGGAAAGCGCTGTCGAGAATGGCCAGGAGGCAAAACAGAGTCAGAGATCAAGCTTCTCGTTCATAAAACAACAACAGCAAACCGCAAGACAGTGTACACTAATGGCTCTGTCACTAAAGCCCAGTCAGGGTGGGGCTTCACTTTCAAGAAAGGTGCGACCACCATCCATGAAGACAGTGCAGCTTGACAATGGAGGTGGAAGCAGTCACCCATGGAGGTGGAAGCAGTCACCCATGGAGGTGGAAGCAGTCACCCATAGAGGTGGAAGCAGTCACCCATGCCCTCCGCTAGATTGCTTCAAGAAGTGAAAGTCAGACCACACATGCCATCATCATCGCAGATTCAATGATATTGCTACAAAAAGGGAAAAGTGGAATGGGAAGCCCAGACTGGAATGTGTCAGTGGTCAACATCCTCCTTCGAAAACTCCTGTAGATATTGCCCTGGACATCCCGGAGTGAAGGGAGATGACCGAGCAGATAGACTGGCAGGCAAGCAACCATCACATGTTTGGTGTTCCACAGGGCTCAGTGCTGGGACCTGTGCTGTTTGTTTTGTACACTACTCCACTCTCAGACATCATAGCAAATCACTCAGTCAACCATCATCTTTTTGCAGACAACACCCAACTCCAAAAATCAACTCCACCAAATGACGTGCAAAGCCTTACGCGTGACCTGCAATCATGCACAGATGACATAAAAGCATGGATGTGCAACAAGCAACTCAAACTTAACGAAGATAAAACTGAAGTCATTCTCTTCTCGACACCTTCTCTGTCCTCTTGTCACTGCTTACCATCGTCATTCGTGGTCGGTACACACGAAATTGTGTTTTCAGACAAAATCGGGAACTTTGGGTTTTATCCCTGACTCTAACCTCACAATGAAGCAACATGTAATCAGAATCTGTCAAACAGCTTACTATGAACTTCGAGTGTATTGTCCACATTAGACCATTGCAATTCTCTTCTCATGGGCATTCCCAGCTCTGCAACCGATGCAAAAAGTCAAAAATACTGCTGAGCACCACGCCATCAAAACTGCACACCTACAGCAGCTCTACTGGCTCCCAATTTCTGAGCGAATAAAATGCAAAACTGCTTGCATGTGTTACAACGCAATCACAGGTTCTGCCCCCTCTTATCTTTCTGAACTTTACAGTCATTAATGATAATAATAATAATGTACATTTATCATACGCTCATCAACGCCCTGAGCGCTCACATGATACATATTAACCTAAATATGATATTCTATACACATGTAGGGCATAGTCCTACCAAAACAATTTACATAAAGTATTATATATTGTCCTTCACCCCTATCAGCCTTCCTGATCTCTCCGCTCTTTCTCAGACACACACACATGCTCAAACTCCAACGCTGCGACCGCAAAATCTATGGCTTTCGCACCTACTCACACTTTGGACCCAACATCTGGAACAATCTCCCCAAAGACACCAGGCTATTCTGTTCTCGCTAATCTCTCTTCCTTCAAAGGCAAACTCAAGACATTTCTCTTCTCAGAATATTTTAGTTAAGCAACATTGTCCTTCACCCCTATCAGTCTGTACAGTGTGTGTGTGTGTGTGTGTGTGTGTGTGTGTGTGTGTGTGTGTGTGTGTGTGTGTGTGTGTGTGCGTGCGTGCGTGAACTCGCCTGCGTGTGTGTGTGTGTGTGTGTGTGCATCTTTTACTGACATAGTTATGCTTGATGATAACATTGTCCATTTCGATGTACAATATGTGCATTATACTTTGCTTGTTCAGCACTTCGAGCTGCAGGGTAGGCGCTTTGCAAATTTCCATTCTTATTACAAGTGACTTGCGTTTTGGAAGATCTGAAGTGCTGAGGAGCTTAAAGTAAAAATCCAAGGTTTTTAAGTATGCAAAATGACCATCGAAATGATTGACAAACGAGTCACTAGTTTCAGATTTAATTAAATAAAATAGATTTTTTTTTTTTAATTGGGTTTTTAA
>OY757549.1:67500-208684 GCA_963584105.1 Alviniconcha strummeri
TCGCTAGGGCTGTTACGAACGAACCATCGGCTTGGCTGCGTCAGTAAGTGGTTGATGATGATGAGTTGATGCTTAATGTCCTCAGATGCCATTTGACATATTAGGGACAAGTTGTGACCAATGCCGAAGCACGGTTCAATAAAAGCCACATACGTAAGGTGTATGCGTGTTTAGCTGTAACCTGCCACCTGCACTTTTGGCAGAATGACCGGGATTTTTTACGTGCTACTGTGGTAACACGGGGGTGGAACGGATACCGAAATAAGAGTCAGCACAGAAAGTCGACCCTGGAGAAGAAAATTCTCCTGCCGTTCCAGCAGGGATTCGAACCCGCGACCTTTTAATCACGAGTCCGGCGCTCTAACCACTGAGCTATCCCCGCCCCCGAGTAAGTGGTTGATGTTGAAGTGTTGTTTTATGTCCACACAAACCCTATGCTTATTAGTGACAGGAGCCCAGGACGGACACCTCGACTTTCATCACACAGCTCCTGAGCTCTGAGTAAGTGGTCCTAGATAGGTCTGTTACGAACGAAACACCGGCTTGGTTGCGTCAGTAAGTGGTCTTCGCTAGGGCTGTTACGAACGAAACACCGGCTTGGTTGCGTCAGTAAGCGGTCCTCGCTAGGGCTGTTACGAACGGAACATCGGCTAGGCTGCGTCAGTAAGTGGTCCTCGCTAGGGCTGTTACCAACGAAACACCGGCTTGGTTGCGTCAGTAAGTGGTCCTGTCTAGGGCTGTTACGAACGAAACACCGGCTTGGCTGCGTCAGTAAGTGGTCCTGGCTAGGGCTGTTACGAAAGAAACACCGGCTTCACTGCGTCAGTAAGTGGTCCTGGCTAGGGCTCACTGTCATTTCCTGATGATGATGATGATTCCATTGCTGAAAACTCGGAAATACTGACAGGCTCGCTCATGCGCACAAAATTCCACTACCTCAGCATAATTAAAATGATACCAGTTGAAGGTTTCATAGTTCAGGAGCTGTGTGAGAGTCGAGGTGGCCGTCCTGGGCTGTCCGTGCTAACGAGCCTTCTGGTTTCCGTGGACGTAAATATTTATTGAACCATGCTTCGGCATTGGTCTCAGCTTGTCCCTAATGTGTCAACCGACATCCGAGGACATTAAGTATCACTTCTTCATCACCGGTTGAAGGAAAGTTACCCTTATGTCGGCAAGATAGTTATTACTCTAGCGGTTTTGATGTTAGAAAGCATCTGAACCGAGAGTCAAAAGACACATTATGTAGTGATATTTACTAGGTTTTGTTTTGTTTTTAATTATTAAATATAGTTATTATGTTTAGATAATGACAGTTATGCGCTTTTGACGCAGGTATGCAGTTAACTCTGTGAGTCAAAATCACGTCTGTATGATTATGTAATGATAATTACAATTATGAAGATATAATTACGATTATGTGGATATATTTATTATACGTGCTTTTGACACCAATAAGCTGCGGTAGTATTAGTAATTGATGCTGAGATTGCCTTGACCTGTGACGTCAGTACAACAACATCCCTGCTGAGATTGCCTTGACCTGTGACGTCAGTACAGCAACATTGCTGTTGAGATTGCCTTGACCTGTGACGTCAGCAGCCATTATTGAGGAGGAGTTTTTATTATTTTTTTATTATTTTTTAAATCGTTATGAAAGGTTTTGTTCGAAACAAAGCAACAACGACTGGTAAATTCGCCCAAACAACAATTTACAGGGCCGGATGTGTGTACGCTTTTTGGATTGGACCTGTTTTATTTGCTGATGAAGTCGTGTTCTCTCTCTCTCTCTCTCTCTCTCTCTCTCTCTCTCTCTCTCTCTCTCTCTCTCTCTCTCTCTCTCTCTCTCTCTCTCTCTCTCTCTCTCCTGTTAACTGTTTTCTATAGGTGGTATGTGCATGTTTATAATCATACCATTTGTAACGGGTCAAGTGGCCTTCTACAATAAAACATTCTGAATTCTCTCTCTCTCTCTCTCTCTCTCTCTCTCTCTCTCTCTCTCTCTCTCTCTCTCTCTCTCTCTCTCTCTCTCTCTCTCTCTCAGTGTGTGTGTGTATATGTATGTTTATTTGCTTGCGCAGGTGCACTTGTACGTCTTTGTGTCAGTCTGTGTGCGTGCTTGCGCGCGCGCGCGGGTGTGTGTGTGTGTGTGTGTGTGTGTGTGTGTGTGTGTGTGTGTGTGTGTGTGTGTGTGTGTGTGCGTACGTGAGTTACAGGTGACAAAGTCTATAAAAAGGAAATGACAGATAAGTATGGTGCAAACAATAGGTCATTTTAGTCCTGAAACGGAATCAAAATCCTATGGATTGTGTTACTGATGCTGTGAATATGTGTGGACTGGCCACCTACCCTCACCAACATCCGTGTGATGTAGTATAGGGATGTGCTATTATATAGTAGGCCTATAGGGATGTGGTATGATGCAGGTTTCTACGCCTTTTTACGCAACGCTGTTCTTGCATGAACTTTTGACTGAACAAATTTGAAAGGTCTGCCTGAAATAGAATCCCTGTAGCTGAGGACAACCCACACACAATCGTAAAAAAATGCCTCTTTTCAAAATGTCCTACACAGCTGTAAGTGGGCAAGGCGAAGCGACAACAAATGCCCTGTGTGTCCGTGCCGGTTCTGAAGGCGTGTGAGTAGGTCGGACGATGAGAGCTGGAAGAAGCACTCAGAAGTTCACATGAGAAAGTTCCGGTCCACACGAGCAGCCCCTCAGCAAGTCGGAAACTCGGCCTGAGTGTCTTTTGCCGTGTCCGACGGTGAGTGGCTGTTTCAACTCCTCGTCGCTACGTCACAAGGCACATTTTGTGACGTCATCTTTAGATCGCTGCCGGAGAACAATCACAGTTTCCCACGCGTCAGTAACTCCTGATGTTGACGTGTTTGAGGCAGAATCAACACACAACCAACAACGCTCGAAATACGTAACATAAGAACAACAACAAAGACCCGAGACGCCTACGGTTATTTTGTCTGACTTCTGTGCTGTGCTGTGCGTGTGTGTGCGTGCGTGCGTGCGTGCGTGCGTGCGTGTGTGTGTGTGTCTTTCCTGTTTAGCTTCTTGTGACTTAAATTGCTCGTAGTCATCGTTGTTTTCCGCTTGAGGTGTCTGGACGAGGATCGTAGTATATAATTTGAATTTCGTAGAAAGTTTGCTTGTTAGAGGTTCTCGCTTTATAAGCATATCATTATTATCATTAAGCTCTCTCGAATGTGTGTGTGTGTGTGTGTGTGTGTGTGTGTGTGTGTGTGTGTGTGTGTGTGTGTGTGTGTGTGTGTGTGTGTGAACTCATTATTATTATTATAAATTATCAGACAGCAGGAAATAGGGCATTTTTTTTTTTTTTTTAGAACACAGCTTGAAATCTACTTGATATTGGGAATCACTGCTTTTGTATCCTGTAAATGTTAGAGATCACGGACAGCGGGAAGCCTTCTAAGAGAGAATTGCAGTAGTCAATCCGGGACAGTACAAGTGAGACATGTACATGTATGTGAACAAGCGCGTTGAGCTCGCTCAGCGGGGAATAGCGCTATAGAAAATGTATGTATTATTATTATTATTATTATTATTATTATCTGTGGAAGTTGAATATCATCAGCAAACAGTTGATGCTCCATATGGTGACTTTGTAATATATGAGTAAGTGGTTGAATGTACAGGGCGAACAGAATGGGCCTAAGGACTAAACCTTGAGGCACACCAAACTGAAGGACAGCACGGTCAGACTGAACGCTGTTTACGGAGATGATTTGCTGACGGTCTGAAAGATATGACTGAAACCAGTTGAGAGCAGAACCAGAAATACCAAAGTAAATTTAGAGACGATCTAAGAAGTCGTGGTGGTCGATCGTGTCAAATGCGGCTGACAGGTCCAGTAAGGTTAGAACAGAAACTTTGCCACTGTCAGAGGCTGCGAGAAGGTCATTGCAGAGCACACAGAAAAGCACTGTCTCTGTGTTGTGACCGTGGCGGTAAGCGGACTGAAAGGTGTACGTGTTTGTTCTTGTTCAGAAGTTCTCTTAGCTGGGAAAGGACGACTTTTTCAGCGACTTGGACAGAAAGAGGAGGTTTGAGACAGGACGATAATTTTTAAGCTGGCTGGGATCAAGATTGCGTTTCTTTAGCAAAAGTTTCACGAAAGAAGTCTTCAATTCAGGAGGGAAGGTGGCGGACTGTAGAGAGTATTGTTTACCAAGTAGTCAAAGAGAAGAAGCGAACCAATGCACACTAGTAACAATGAGGTATGCATTCAGAATTTCAAGAATCTTCTCATCACACGCAGACCACAGGCCTGAAATCAACAAGGGGAGTTTCAACATGAGGCGCAGCGATGGGTAATTGTCTGGGCTGCACGCTATCGAGTTTGTTTCAAATTATTTCAGTTTTTGTTGCAAAGAAATGTCTAAATACGTTTGGCAGTTGGTGAGGAGGCCCGTTAGTAGGTAGGGTCGAAGTGTTTGTTTTTCCAAGCATCACATTCGTAACAGAGAATAACATCTTGCGTGACAGTCCAAAATTTGGCGACCTGTGTGGTGAACCAGGGTGCTGATCTGTTGGGTGGTATCTTGCGGGTGGTAGCAGGAGCCTGGGTGTTGGGCGCTGATCTGCTGGGTGGTATCTTGCGGGTGGTAGCAGGAGCCTGGGTGTTGGGCGCTGATCTGTTGGGTGGTATCTTGCGGGTGGTAGCAGGAGCCTGGGTGTTGGGCGCTGATCTGTTGGGTGGTATCTTGCGGGTGGTAGCCTAGGTGTCCAAGAGGGCGTGCAGCTGCGTGTACGCAGCAACGCCGCGGTCTGGGTGGAGTGACAGAGCACGGGTATTGTCTGATCCGAGGGCAACACAGTCAGTCCCACTAATAGTTCTGCGGACAGTGGCGACAGGAGAGGAAGAAGGCAGTCGATCTGAAATTTCCCTTCCCTGTTGCCACAACGCTAACAACTGTCCTGGATTTTCTGTTTAGTAAGCAGCAGTAGATTCTTGGATAAGTGTTAACATATACTCTCTGTGTGGAACTGCGACTTTAGTTCTTCATCGATTATTGAACCAGGACCCAATAATCGCGACCTTGCATATTTGCTGAACGAGATTCTTTTCGAGTGCGAGATTAACGGTCAGGGTACAGGCTGATATGTTTGTCTTGCAGTTCATACCATGCATTTTGTTTCATGAGGATGAGTTACCATGCGACTCAGACGGATTGACAGAAAGAGACGGACATACGGATTAACTAAGAGAGAAAGAGAAACGGACAGACTGAACTGACATACAGAGACTGAGAAAGACAGCCAGATAAAGAACAGTGACGACAGCAGCTGTTAGCTCTTGGTGTTTTACCCGCACCACCTACCGCTGCGCTTTATACAACGGATGATACGTTGCACACAAGCAGACATTTTTTCCACGATCTATTCTTCCAATTCGTAATTGTGCTGAACATCCACTTTCAACAAAACTGTATTCTACACACACGCACGCACGCACGCACGCACGCACGCACGCACGCACGCACGCACGCACGCACGCACACACACACACATCAACAAAATCATCGTGAATTGCAAACTAACAATTTAACGCAGACTACAACACAAAACCACCATAGACTACATACAACACAAACCTGTCAAAACCACCGCAGACTACAGAACAAATCTACCCAAACAGCCACAGACTATAACACAAACCTGTCAAAACAACCATAGACTAAAAGACAAATCTATCAAAACCACCACAACTACAACAGAAACCTATCGAAACAAGCATAAGCCATAACAAAAACCTATCAAAACCACCATAGGCTAGAACCTAACAAAATGACCATGACAAACCTACCAAAACAAGCACAGACGACAACACAAATCTATCAAAACAACATTATGACACAACTACAACGCAGTTCACACCACAGTTTTGAATTGAAGGCTTCCACTGACTCGCGAGAAAAAATTGTTTTACGATATCTTCTGGCAATTTAAAAAAACAACGATAACCACATCGTAAAAATAAATAATACATACTTCATATTCACGTGGTTTGTCCCATTTAAAAAAGAAGATACACCTGGGAGTCTGTTTGCCACTGAAACCGCAGTATACATATATCTTGACATTAAAACTTGGCATAAACAGAATCACAACAAATTGTCAGGATCGAAGAAAAGTCCAAATGTCGGTCGAGAACATCATAAAGTATAAATCACACGTGTATATACATACAAATACAAACGTGACGTTTTACTTAAAATAAACTTTACAACTTTTGAGACACTTTCCACTTCCGCTTTCGAGACACTTTCCTTGTTGTAAAACTTGGTGAATAAAGAAGCTACGTCTAAGTCTTTTGGCGCTATGCTGCCGCCTGTGGTCAGATCTGTCTCCCACAAGGCGGGGTAGGGGGGAGATGGAAAATCCAAGGACAAAAATGGGGGGGGGGGGGGGGGGGGGGCTACACCTGAGCAATGGATGGAATGTCCAGGACTGAAATAGAGGGTGGGGGTCGGGGGGCTTCATCTAAGTGTCAAGACTGAGAACTCATTTTGACTTTGTTTATTGCATGAATTAAGCTAATTAAGTGTAATAATGATAATTACAAGCTCATGTTGGTAATTGGTATGTGTGTCTACTAAATTATCTCTTGTGTCTAACCTGAGTGTGATCAACAGTGTCGGTGAAAACTGCAATGTTAACAGAAACATAACAAGTGAAATTCTTGCGCAAGAAAGTCCACGAAAACACAAAGTGGCTTCGAGGACAGCATTTTTCTTGTCTGTCTAAACTGGTCGACCTGATGCGCGTACTTAGTTAACATGCCGGGTATTGACTTGCCTACCAGGAAGTCAGTTCAGCGACATTTGTAATGCTGTCATGGTGTTTTACACCCGGAGTGTGAAAGACAATAATTTCTGCAGGATAAGGTGTCAGCTGTCTGTGCGGCTGTGTATCTGTTCTGCTACAGCTTCGAGGAGCTTCGCTGGAACGAGAGTTCGCGGAACTGACTGCCTTTGAGTAACGTACGATACGTCATTAATTCCCTCTGCTTCCAGGAGAGCGACGAGCGAAGTTCTAGTTATTTTTTTATGTCGACACAAAGGTGCGACAAGTCGACAGTGTATTGGGCACTTGAGTAACGTACGATACGTCATTGTTTCCCTCCAGGAGGAGCGACGAGCGAACTTCTAGTGTGTTTTGTGTGTGTGTGTGTGTGGACACAAAGGTGCGACAAGTCGACAGTGTACTGGACACTTGAGCGAAGCTGGTTTGCCCTTCGTAATCTTTCGCGCAAGAAATCGCAAAAGGTCGCAGCTGCCCGGCATTTTCGGGCCGATTTCTGAGTAGGGGCACGCTGTGTATGACAGTGGAAACTGAACCTAGAATTGCGAAGCAGTACAAAATACCAACACTGCTGCGTTTGCAAGAATTGCAGGGGAAAGGTGATCGAGGACGGTGGGGGGAGGGGTGGGGGGGTCTTTGCATCGTTTTTCCGGTCTGACCAGAAGATCACGAGAGCTTGGGAGAAAAATGCGTTTGGGGGCATCCTGTAGCACGAACAACAAGTTTTTGCTAGTTGCCAGACAAACTCTTGACTACGGGCCTTCAGAAATGCCCTTAAAGTTGGCAGTGTTGACTTTGCGATTTCACTGTCACCGCCTTCCATTGTGAAGAAAGTAGGTACCGGAAGTAAAAACAGCCATGGGACTTAAGTGATGCCAGATAAAAGTCAAGGGAGTTAACAACCCCGCCTGAACCGCCCCTGTTAATATGACGTCGTTGGTAGCTAGGCCGTGAAGGTGAAGGCCAGGCTCTGTGATAATTAAAAACAACAACAACAAAAACCGAAGCAAGATTGACGGCTAGCGTTCTAAAACAAGATCCAAACACTTAAAAGTTTCAAAATAACGCCTTTTATTAAACTATTTATCAGGCTCTGTGATAGTCTGGGCTGCGTTTCCTGTTTTCTCGTGCTAACATTGATTAACCTAGTTGCCAGTTTTACGGTGCGTTGCCACACAATGAATTTGTTATTTAACCGAATACGTTACTAGTGGTAGTAATTACGTATTGAAGAATAATCTTGTAACTGTTGAAGGTGTGTTGAGTTGTTGTTGTACTGATTTATTGTGCATATATTTTATTAGCTGAAAAATGTAGTGTTTGAACAAAACCTGTATACAAAGTTTTGTGAATATGCAGAGTTGTTGATTTGAGAGGAGTATGCAAGTTTGTATGGTGACACTCAGCAAGGGAAGGAAATCTGGACTGAAATGGGGGCGCTACACCTTAGCAAAGGAAGGAAATCTCTGGACTGAAATGGGGGGTAGGGGGCGCTGCACCTTAGCAAAGGAAGGAAATCTCTGGACTGAAAGGGGGGTAGGGGGCGCTACACCTTAGCAAGGGAAGGAAATCTCTGGACTGAAATGGGGGGGTAGGGGCGGGGGGCAATGGGGGGGTGGTGGAGGGGGGGTAACACCAAGCAAGTGGTGGAAATTGGGAGCGGGAAGAAATGACAAAACATGTGTACACCGTTTGAACCTCGACTGAAAGCACGGAAAAACGAACTCTGTCACGAAGAAGAGCGTTGCCGATTTCAGCCACATGTCCTTTCTGGCCTCAGCGCTATCCCGCCCTCCATGTTGCAGCAAAGTCCTTGTCAGCCGGACGTCGCCGTGCCGCCGGTGCCGCTCAACCGCGACGAGGATAGCGCTGCCTGGAGTAGCGGGACCTGATTGTACACACGCACCTTCCGCTGGCGTTCCTCCTCCTCACGAAGTTCCTGGGGCAAGAACGTGAGCACGGGTTGGCCGTCGTCGGCGCTGCTGTCGTGGTTGGGGTAGTCGCAGTGGTGGTGCTGTCGGTATTGGAGGGGGGCAGGCCGTGCTGTCGGTCGTTGCCGGACTGGACCACCTGGCGGTTCCGGCTGGCCAGCCAGGCCTCGATTTCCGCCTGAGTGGCGTTGGGCTCGGCGCCAATAGCGGTTTTCAGTGTGCACCTGTACAGCCAGTCATTGCATTGCTCAAAATCACGCAGTACATAAGTTGGAAACGTTCCATATCTTTAAAATACCACGAACCCCTACACTGGGCTATTTTTTGGTGTTAGCCCGGATACCGAAATATTCTGATTACTCAGATTGATGCACTGTACAAGCCGACACTGTTTCGGATCTTTAAAATTCAACCATCCGTGTTATGGCTGATTTTAAAGTTCACATGAATACCAACAATTTTGATTACTGAAAAAGCAATGCACTAATAAGGTGAAAGTGTTCCAGATCTTTAAATTATAAAGAACCCTTTTTGGCAAGACAGCAAGATAAATTGATGGCTCACTGGCTTTCAACACTCGTGCAACAGCATAGGTCACGTGGTGGACAAGGCCAGGCAGGAAGGGGGTAGCGAGAGAGGAAAGGGCAACAGTGAGACAGCCGCTACTTACTCGCACCAGTCGTGGTCATAGTACATGTTGCACGTTCTCTCCTCTTCCTCGCCCTCCTCGCAACACGGTGCCTCATCCTGACAGCGACAGCTGCACGTCTCATCGTCCCACACCTGGTCGTTGGAACAACGGTCAAAACGCAGGCACTGACACTTGCACTGGTGGGCGATGAACCTGCAACACACAAAGTGAGATGGTCGTTGAGCAACACACAAAGTGAGACTGTCGTTGAGCAACACACAAAGTGAGATGGTCGTTGAGCAACACACAAAGTGAGACTGTCGTTGAGCAACACACAAAGTGAGACGGTCGTTGAGCAACACAAAGTGAGACGGTCGTTGAGCAACACACAAAGTGAGATGGTCGTTGAGCAACACACAAAGTGAGACTGTCGTTGAGCGACACACAAAGTGAGACTGTCGTTGAGCAACACACAAAGTGAGACTGTCGTTGAGCAACACACAAAGTGAGATGGTCGTTGAGCAACACACAAAGTGAGACGGTCGTTGAGCAACACACAAAGTGAGACTGTCGTTGAGCGACACACAAAGTGAGACGGTCGTTGAGCAACACACAAAGTGAGACGGTCGTTGAGCGACACACAAAGTGAGACTGTCGTTGAGCAACACACAAAGTGAGATGGTCGTTGAAGATGATGTGATACTGAAACATAACAAGAAGCAGACATAGAACAAATACTGAATAACTGATTTGAAGAAGTAAAAGAAGAAGAACTTGACAGACCATTTATTTTTAACACCCAGTCAACCATGACTGTTAGTATAGAAGAAAAGAATAATAACTTTTCTTCTTTTTACCATTATTTTTATTATTCTAGAAAGTTGCTTTTATAAAGTGCGCTTCCAGTGGTTCTTATGCACACACACACACACACACACACACACACACACACACACACACACACACACACACACACACACACACACACACACACACACACACAAGGGTAGGGTAGGGCAGAAAAAACGGAGTGCAAGGGCAAGGAGTCTTGCTCAGCACAGAAGCACAGTATTAATGTGTAGAAACGACAACACATACATTGCTATACAGTATTAATGTGTAGAAACGACAACACATACATTGGTATACAGTATTAATGTGTAGAAACGACAACACATACATTGGGATACAGTATTAATGTGTAGAAACGACAACACATACATTGGTATACAGTATTAATGTGTAGAAACGACAACACATACATTGGGATACAGTATTAATGTGTAGAAACGACAACACATACATTGCTATAGAGTATTAATGTGTAGAAACGACAACACATACATTGCTATACAGTATTAATGTGTAGAAACGACAACACATACATTGGGATACAGTATTAATGTGTAGAAACGACAACACATACATTGGTATACCCACACTCTACAAGTATTATAGTTGACCCGTACAACAACAAAACATGGTTCTTGAATAATAACGCCCCGTCAGCCGCCCAGGACCACCCTGGGACAGAGAAATGGCGCCAACTTGTAATAGTTACGATTTTAAATTTGGGTCGGCATACCTGGCAAAGGTTACATGAGCAGCGCTACCCATTCCCACCATTGTGGGCAGTATTTTCGTTTATCCAAACAATGGTGTGGCTGCCACTGACAGATTTTCAACGTGTACCGGGCCCAGCAGTTGAATGAGGTCTTGGAGAGTTCCCCTAACAGGCATTCTTTTTCGGCCTTTTGTAGAATTCCACCCCCGCTTTGTAGCTGGCATGCGATATCAAAGCAAACTGTTCCTATTTGGAGGCGGGGTCCCACCATTGACTGTTTATTGTACGTTAGGGGTGGTGTTAGTAACTTACTGTTGGTGGGGTATCAGTGACATATTGTTTATAATGGGGATGGGGTGGGTATCAGTGACATAATGTTTGTAGTTGAGGGTAGGGTATCAATGACTTACTGTTTGTATCAACGAAGTTGGGGTGGGTGTCAGTGATTTAATGTTTGTAGCAGGGGTACATTATCATTTATTTACAGTTTGTATTTGGGGGTTGGGTATTAGTGACCTTATGTCTGTAGCTGGGGGTTGGGTATTAATGACCTTATGTCTGTAGTTGGGGGTTGGGTAATAGTGACCTTATGTCTGTGGTTAAGGGTTGGATATTAGTGACCTTATCTCTGTAGCTGCAGATTGGGTATCAGTGACCTTATGTCTGTGGTTGGGGGTTGGGTATTACTGACCTTATGTCTGTAGCTGCAGGTTGGGTATCAGTGACCTTATGTCTGTGGTTGGGGGTTGGGTATTAGTGACCTTATGTCTGTGGTTGAGGGTTGGGTATTAGTGACCTTATGTCTGTAGCTGCAGGTTGGGTATCAGTGACCTTATGTCTGTGGTTGGGGGTTGGGTATTAGTGACCTTATGTCTGTGGTTGAGGGTTGGGTATTAGTGACCTTATGTCTGTGGTTGAGGGTTGGGTATTAGTGACCTTATGTCTGTAGTTGGGGGTTGGGTATTAGTGACCTTATGTCTGTGGTTGGGGGTTGGGTATTAGTGACCTTATGTCTGTGTTTGGGGGTTGGGTATTAGTGACCTTATGTCTGTGTTTGGGGGTTGGGTATTAGTGACCTTATGTCTGTGTTTGGGGGTTGGGTATTAGTGACCTTATGTCTGTGGTTGAGGGTTGGGTATTAGTGACCTTATGTCTGTGGTTGAGGGTTGGGTATTAGTGACCTTATGTCTGTGGTTGGGGGTTGGGTATTAGTGACCTTATGTCTGTGGTTGAGGGTTGGGTATTAGTGACCTTATGTCTGTGGTTGAGGGTTGGGTATTAGTGACCTTATGTCTGTGGTTGAGGGTTGGGTATTAGTGACCTTATGTCTGTGGTTGGGGGTTGGGTATCAGTGGCTTACTGTTTGTAGTAGGACTGGAGTTTCAGTAACTTACTGTTTGTAGTTGGGCTGGAGTTTTAGTATTAGCGACTTGCTGCTTGTAGTTGTGGTGGGTAGTAGTGACATACTGCTTGTAGTTTGGGTGGGTATCAGTGTCTTACTCAGTTTCTGCTTGTAGTTGGGGTGGGTATCAGTGTCTTACTCAGTTATTGCTTAGAGTTGGGGTAGGTATTAGTGTCCTACCCAGTTACTGCTTGGAGTTGGGGTGGGTATCAGTGTCTTACTCAGTTACTGCTTGGAGTTGGGGTGGGTATCAGTGACCTATTATTTGTAGCTGGGGTGGGTATCAGTGAGTTACTGTCTGTAGAAGAGGTGGGTATCAGCAAATTACTGTTTGTAGTTGGTGTGGGTATCAGTGACTTACTCTTTGTAGCTGGGGTGGGTACCAGCGACTTACTGTTTGTAGTTGGGGTGGGTATCAGTGACTTACTGTCTGCATCTGGGATGGGTATCGGTGACTTACTCAGTCACTGCTTGTAGTTGGGATGGGTATCACTGCTTGTAGTTGGGGAAGATATCAGTGACGTACTGCTTGTAGTTGGGTGGGTATCAGTGACTTACACAATCACTGTTTGTAGTTGGGGTGGGTATCAATGACTTACTCAGTCACTGCTTGTAGTTGGGGTGGATATCAGTGACGTACTGATTGTAGTAGGGGTGGGTATCAATGACTTCAGTTACTGCTTATAGCTGAGGTGGTTACTACCGACTCTCTGCTTGTAGCTGGGATGGGCATCAGTTATTCAGCTACTGCTTGTATTTGGGGTGGGTATCAGTGACGTACAGCTTCTAGTTGGGGTGGGTATCAGTGACCTACTGCTTATTTGGGGTTGGTATCAATGACTTAGTTACTGCTTGTAGTTGGTGAGGGTATTAGTGTCTAACTCAGTTACTGCTTGTAGTGGGGGTGGGTACCAGTGTCTTACTCAGTTACGGCTCGTAGTTGGAGTGGATATCAGTGACGTACTGCTTGTAGTTGGGGTTGGTATCAGTTACCTACTGCTTATATTTGGGGTTGGTATCAGTGATTTTTTCAGTTATTGTTTGTAGATGGAGCGGGGTATCAGTAATGTATTGTTTGTAGTTGGTGTGGGTATCAGTGACCTACTGCTTACATTTGGGGTTTGTATCAATGACTTAGTTACTGCTTGTAGTTGGTGTGGCTATCAGCTAGTTACTCAGTTACTGCTTGTAGTTGGGGTGGGTATCAGTGACTTACTCAATTACTGCTTGTACTTGGGGTGGGTATCAGTGACTTATTGCTCGTAGATGGGGTGGGTATCCGTGATCTACTGTTTGTAGTTGGGGTTGGTATCAAAGACTTAGTTACTGCTTGTAGTTGGGATGAGTACGAGTAACTCACTGCTTGTAGCTTCGGTGGGTATCAGTGACCTGCTGTTTGTAGTTCGGTTGGGAATAAGTAATTTACTGCTCGTAGTTGGGGTTGGTATTAATAACTTAATTACTGCTTGTAGTAGGGGTGGGTATCAGTGACGTAGTTGAGGTGGGTATCAGTGTCAATGAATTACTGCTTGTAGTTGGTGTTGGTGTGACCTACTGCTTCCAGTTGGGGTTGGTGTGACATACTGTTTGTAGTTGGGGTTGGTGTGACCTACTGCTAGTAGTTGGGGTGGGTATCAGTGAGTTTTGTGTTTTGTTTTTGATTTTTTTAGTTGGGTTGGGTATCACTGACCTACTGCTTGCAGTTGGGGTGGGTATCAGTGACTTGTTTGTAGTTGGGATGGGTATCGGTGACTTGTTTGTAGTTGGGGTGGGTATCAGCGACTTATTGCTTGTGGTTGGGGTGGCTATCAGTGACTTGCACAGTTATTTTTTGTAGATGGGGTAGGGTATCAGTGATGTACTGTTTGTAGTTGGGGTGGGTATCGGTCACTTACTGCATGTAGTTGGGGTGGGTATCAGTGACTTACTGCTTGTAGTTGGGGTGGGTATCAGTGACTTACTGCTTGTAGTGGGGGTGGGTATCGGTGACTTTCTCAGTTACTGTTTGTAGATGGGGAGGGGTATCAGTAATGTACTGTTTATAGCTGGGGTGGGTATCAGTGACTTGCTGTTTGTAGTTGAGGTGGGTAACAGTGACTTTCTCAGTTACTGTTTGTAGATGGGGCGGGGTATCAGTGATGTACTGTTTGTAGTTGGGGTGGGTATCAGTGACTTACTGCTCGTAGCTGAGGTGGGTATCATTGACTTTCTCAGTTATTGTTTCTAGATGGGGCGGGGTATCAGTGATGTACTGTTTGTAGTTGGGGTGGGTATCAGTGAATTACTGTTGGTAGTTGGGGTGGGTATCAGTGACTCACTGCTTATAGTTGGGGTGGGTATCAGTGACTTTCTCAGTTACTTTTTGTAGATGGGGCGGGGTATCAGTAATGTACTTTTTGTAGTTGGGTGAATATCAGTGACCTGCTGTTTGTAGTTGGGGTGGGTATCAGTGATTTTCTCAGTTATTGTTTGTAGATGGGGCGGGGTATCAGTGATGTACTGTTTGTAGTTTTGGTGGGTATCAGTGACTTACTGCTGGTGGTTGGGTTGGGTATCAGTGAGCTGCTGCATGTAGTTGGGGTGGGTATCAGTGACTTACTGCTGGGGGTTGGGGTGTATATCAGTGACTTACCGCTGGTGGTTGGGGTGGGTGTCAGGGACTTACTGCTGGTGGTTGGGATGGGTGTCAGTGACTTATTGCTGGCGGTTGGGGTGGATATCAGTGACTTACTGCTGGTGATTGGGGTGGGTATCAGTGACTTACCGCTGGTGGTTGAGGTGGGTAGCAGTGACTTACTGCTGGTGGTTGGGTTGGGTATCAGTGACTTACTGCTGGTGGTTGGGGTGGGTGACAGTGAGCTACTGCTGGTGGTTGGGGTGGGTGTCAATGACTTACCGCTTGAGAGGCCCACAGTCGCCAGGGGTCAATCTGCACACGGCCTGGCACGACAGGTGGCGCTCCACCTCCACACTGCTGAAGCCCTCCCACTGCATATTGAATGCACCCGGGTACAGGTACCTGGCCCGCAAGACCTGCAAAGTGGATGCGTGGGAGGTCTTCTTACTTGATAGTAAAGCATGATAAACTTTGAAGGTGATATGAAAGCGAGTTAGTTACCAGGCCTTAATATTTAAGGCCAAGTCAACCGGAAAGATTCATCACACAAAAACAAAACACAGCTCTCTAGCTCTGGGATCATTACATTAATTCGTCACATCAGCAGCTCGATGTCTGTTGGTTATTGCATCACTATGTCTGTTGGCTATTGCATCACTATGTCTGATGACTGTTGCATCACTGTCTGTTGGCTATCGGATCACTATGTCTGATGGCTGTTGCATCACTATGTCTGATGGCTATTGTATCACTATGTCTGATGGCTGTTGTATCACTATGTCTGATGGCTGTTGTATCACTATGTCTGATGGCTATTGCATCACTATGTCTGATGGCTATTGTATCGCCATGTCTGTTGGCTATCGGATCACTATGTCTGATGGCTGTTGTATCACTATGTCTGATGGCTGTTGCATCACTATGTCTGATGGCTATTGCATCACTATGTCTGATGGCTATTGTATCGCCATGTCTGTTGGCTGTTGCACTACTATGTCTTTTTGCTGTTGCATCACTATGTCTGTTGGCTATTGTATCACTATGTCTGATGACTGTTGCATCACTGTCTGTTGGCTATCGGATCACTATGTCTGATGGCTGTTGCATCACTATGTCTGATGGCTATTGCATCACTATGTCTGATGACTGTTGCATCACTGTCTGTTGGCTATCGGATCACTATGTCTGATGGCTGTTGCATCACTGTCTGTTGGCTATTGTATCACTATGTCTGATGGCTGTTGCATCACTGTCTGTTGGCTATCGGATCACTATGTCTGATGGCTGTTGCATCACTATGTCTGATGGCTGTTGCATCACTATGTCTGATGGCTGTTGCATCACTATGTCTGATGGCTATTGTATCGCTATGTCTGATGGCTATTGCATCACTATGTCTGATGGCTATTGCATCACTATGTCTGATGGCTATTGTATCACTATGTCTGATGGCTATTGTATCGCCATGTCTGTTGGCTGTTGCACTACTATGTCTGATGGCTATTGTATCGCTATGTCTGATGGCTGTTGCACTACTATGTCTGATGGCTATTGTATCACTATGTCTGATGGCTATTGTATCGCCATGTCTGTTGGCTGTTGCACTACTATGTCTTTTTGCTGTTGCATCACTATGTCTGTTGGCTATTGCATCGCTATGTCTGTTGGCTATTGCATCACTGTCTGTTAGCGATTACATTACTATGTCTGTTGGCTGCTGCATTGCTTTAACTGATGGCTGTTGCATCACTATGTCTGTTGGCTATTGTATCGCTATGTCTGTTGTCTGTTGCATCACTATGCCCGTTGGCTGTTGCCTCGCTCCGACAATATAATGGGCGTTTGGCATAAAGTGGTGTTCTCGATGACACGGCTAGGTAAGCTCCATTCCTAACATTCTATCGTTTCTGATGACGTGGCTAGCTACGCTTATCTCCAAGCTTTTGTCGTTTCCAATAACATGACTAGCTATGCTTCTCTCCAAGCTTTTGTCGTTTCTGATGACGTGGCTAGCTACGCTTATCTCCAAGCTTTTGTCGTTTCCAATAACATGACTAGCTACGCTTTTCTCCTAGCTTTTGTTGTTTCCGATGACGTGGCTAGCTACGCTTTTCTCCTAGCTTTTGTTGTTTCCGATGACGTGGCTAGCTACGCTTTTCTCCTAGCTTTTGTTGTTTCCGATGACGTGGCTAGCTACGCTTTTCTCCTAGCTTTTGTTGTTTCCGATGACGTGGCTAGCTACGCTTTTCTCCTAGCTTTTGTTGTTTCCGATGAAGTGGCTAGCTACGCTTTTCTCCTAGCTTTTGTTGTTTCCGATGAAGTGGCTATATATAGCAATGCTTCTCTCCGAGCTTTCTGTCGTTTCTGATGACATGGCTACAATGCTTCACTCACAGCATTCTGTCGTTTGCGATCACGTCGCCAGTTATGCATCACTCCTAGCATTCCGTCGTTTCTGATGGCGTGGCTATCCTAGCATTATATCGTCCCCGACACGTGGTTAGCTACGCTATAATCCTAGCATTCTGTTGCTACCGATGACAGGGCTAGCTGTGTTCCTCTACCAGCAATCCATCTTTGCCAATGATATGGCTAGCGGCTGTTCCACTACATGCTCCATCTTTGCCAATGACATGGCTAGCGGCTGTTCCACTACATACTCCCTCTTTGCCAATGACATGGCTAGCGGCTGTTCCACTACATACTCCCTCTTTGCCAATGACATGGCTAGCGGCTGTTCCACTACATGCTCCATCTTTGCCAATGACATGGCTAGCGGCTGTTCCACTACATGCTCCATCTTTGCCAATGACGACACAGCTGCACGTCGTAGGCCATCTGTTGTAAGCCTTCGTAACTTCGGCACATGTACCTTTTACGAGCAACAAACGGACAGACTGACAATTATTTTACAGGAAAATGATGAAAAACAAAAGTGACCTGGTACATCTTTTGCGGTAATGTGGTTCTTTCTCTTCCTTTATGAGTACCCCACAATCACCATTTTGATTACTCTGCTACTTTTACACGTTTGGTTACTCTACTACTATTTTACTGTTAGGCTAATATTGGTGTGTTTCCATGCCACTGGCCTTCGCTTGTCGAAATTACGGACATGGGATCTTTAACGAGCGCAAAGAACTTCATGCGTGCTGTGCACACGAAGGGGAGACAGGCACTGACGTGTCGACTCAAAATCCTGCATGTGCGGACTCGGAAGAACGACAAAACGGTCCTTCGTCGTGTTGTGTGCCAGAGTTGGGCCATGGCCACTGGATTTACAGTCCAGCGCGCTAGCCAGTCAGCTACCAACTGCCGTTGTGCTTCAGTGTAGGCCACTAACCGACGTTCTAACCCTACCAACTGCCGTCGTGCCTCAGTGTAGGCCACTAACCGACGTTCTAACCCTACCAACTGCCGTCGTGCCTCAGTGTAGGCCACTAACCGACGTTCTCAAGATTGTCCAGTCTTCCTCACCTTGAGCACAATCTTCTCCTTGTAGCGGGGTTCGCAGGAGAGGAACTGGGTGGGGCAACAGCCACCACATCGCTGTACCATGGTGCACTCCGGATAATAGGCGATCTGGTTGTCCGAGTAATCCAGGGGCAGCCGCACGGACATGTTGCGCGGTGAACACTCGTCTGAAGTGGCCATCAGTCCCCCTGCGTAGCACAAGTCATGTGTAAATGGGGCAGTTTACATGCTGTCTTTACTACCAGGCTGTATCAATTTTTATTTTATTTATTAAATGAGGCATTTCTGTGGCTGATCTTACTACCAGGCTGTATCAGTTTTGTTATTATTTGTTAAATGAGACATTTTTCTGTGGTTGACCTTCTGTTAGGCTCTCTAAATAGTGTTATTATTTATTAAATGAGGCATTATTCTGTGGCTGACCGTCTAGTAGGCTGTATAAATATTGTTATTATTTATTAAATGACGCATTTTTCTGTGGTTCACTTTACTACTAGGCTGTATAATTATTGTTATTATTTGTTTAATGAGGCATTTTTATGTGGTTCACTTTACTACTAGGCTGTATAATTATTGTTACTATTTGTTCAGTGTGGTATTTTTTTGTGGTTCACTTTACTACTAAGCTGTATAAATATTGCTATTATTTGTTAAGTGAGGCATTTTTATGTGGTTCACTTTACTACTAAGCTGTATAATTATTGCTATTATTTGTTAAATGAGGCACTTTTATGTGGTTCACTTTACTACTCGGCTCGGCCACATTTCAAGCGTTCGCCCGGAGCAGCATGAGATTTTGGGTGTGCAGCTGTTTTATGTGGCCACGCGAATGTGCCATAGAGGGGACATGTAGCTGTCGGCATACAGTGGACAGGCAGCTGTCAGCATAATGTGGACATGCAGCCGTCAGCATAATGTGGACATGTAGCTGTCAGCATAGAGTGGACAGGCAGCTGTCAGCATCGTGTGGACATGTAGCTGTCAGCATAGTGTGGACATGTAGCTGTCAGCATAGTGTGGACATGTAGCTGTCGGCATAATGTGGACATGCAGCTGTCGGCATCGTGTGGACATGTAGCTGTCAGCATAGTGTGGACATGTAGCTGTCGGCATAATGTGGACATGTAGCTGCCAGCAAAGAGTGGACAGGCAGCTGTCAGCATCGTGTGGACATGTAGCTGCCAGCAAAGAGTGGACATGTAGCTGTGGACATGTAGCTGCCAGCAAAGAGTGAACATGTAGCTGCCAGCAAAGAGTGGACATGTAGCTGTGGACATATAGCTGCCAGCATAGAGTGGACATGTAGCTGCCAGCAAAGAGTGGACATGTAGCTGTGGACATATAGCTGCCAGCAAAGAGTGGACATGTAGCTGTCAGCATAGAGTGGACATGTAGCTGTGGACATGTAGCTGCCAGCAAAGAGTGGACATGTAGCTGCCAGCAAAGAGTGGACATGTAGCTGTGGACATATAGCTGCCAGCAAAGAGTGGACATGTAGCTGTGGACATATAGCTGCTAGCATAGAGTGGACATATAGCTGCCAGCATAGAGTGGACATGTAGCTGTGGACATGTAGCTGCCAGCAAAGAGTGGACATGTAGCTGTGGACATGTAGCTGCCAGCAAAGAGTGGACATGTAGCTGTGGACATATAGCTGCCAGCAAAGAGTGGACATGTAGCTGGCAGAAATTACCGGGGAAAGAGAGGAGGCGCAGCATATTATCTGTACCGTTTGAAGCATAGCAGGAAAACAGTTGCACGCATAATATCTCACCCAAACTCCGGGTCCATGAGTAAGCACAGCAAGTTCGCTAATACAGACTGCACAGGCTCTTAATGAGTGGCTCGGGAAGTTAATAACAATAATACCAACGGGAGATTCAGCGTGTAATGCAGACTACACAGGCTCTTGGCCGCTAGCACAGGAAGTTAGTAGGACTATATAAGCCGTTTGCAGGTGTACCAAGAGTAAAACCCGAATCCATTAACTTCGGTAGCGATAAAACAGAAACGATAAACCTAGTCGAGAAATCGGCTCAAGAAATCGGAAAAGAATTACAGAGAGAAAAACAAAAACAAAACATATGGCGAAGAACCCAAGAAGAATGGTAATACATACCTCCTGTAATGACTCTTTTTCCGTCTTCGGTTTCATACGGGCTAAAAACTGCAATGAACAAACGCATAATACTTTAGAAAGACGGTACAAAGTAAATTAATGGATCATTCAGTGAGTGTGCCTCGCCAAATGGAAACAAACAACACTGCAGCAGTATCGCTGCCCAGTGGAAGGCAAAACAACCTACGTAACCGCAGCACTTGCAAACCAACGGCAACACTACAGCAGTGTCACTGAGAAGGGGAAGATAAAACAACACTGCAGCAGTGTCACTGAGAAAGGGAAGATAAAACAACACTGCAGCAGTGTCACTGAGAAGAGGGAGATAAAACAACACCATACCAAACCAATGTTTAGTCTGTGTGACAATGCCATATTCATTGTCAATCAGCAGTAACGCCATACCACACCAACGTTTAGTCTGTGTGACGCTGTCCTATTCATCTCCATTCAACGCCATACCACACCAACGTTTAGTCTGTGTGACGCTGTCCTACTCATCTCCATTCAACGCCATACCACACCAACGTTGTCTGTGTGACGTTGTCCTATTTATCTCCATTCAACACCATACCACACCAACGTTGTCTGTGTGACGTTGTCCTATTTATCTCCATTCAACACCATACCACACCAACGTTTAGTCTGTGTGACGCTGTCCTAGTCATCTCCATTCAACGCCATACCACACCAACGTTGTCTGTGTGACGTTGTCCTATTCATCTCCATTCAACACCATACCACACCAACGTTGTCTGTGTGACGTTGTCCTATTTATCTCCATTCAACACCATACCACACCAACGTTGTCTGTGTGACGTTGTCCTATTTATCTCCATTCAACACCATACCACACCACCGCTCAGTCGGTGTGAAGCTGTCCTACTCACTGTCGCTTTCCGTGACGGGCGCACCGTCCGCCTTGGTGAGAAGGTTGATGAAGTCCATGACGTCGTGTACACCGTCGCCAGCCGTCAGCAGTTCGCGCCAGTTCCGTGGACTGGACGCGTCCCCATCGGCGGCTGGCAGCTGCTGCACGCTTACCTGTCAGTACACACACAGCACCTCAGTGTACTGTTCATCACAAGCATGCGTACGTGTACACCATGAACACAGACAGGTAGACACAAGCTTGTGTAGGTATACACCATGAACACAGACAGGTAAGCTTGTGTACGCATACACCATGAACACAGACAGGTAGATGTCATTCAAGCTTGCGTACGTAAACACAGTGAACACACTAATACTTCCCGAGTCTTCTTGTTTGTCATACTTAAATAAGGTTTATACATGTGTGTTTGCATAGACTGACTGTGACTACAGTAAAAAAAAGAAAAGATTTCAGTCACGCGTGTGTGTGTGTGTGTGTGTGTGTGTGTGTGTGTGTGTGTGTGTGTGTGTGTGTGTGTGTGTGTGTGTGTGTGTGTGTGTGTGTGTGTGTGTGTGCTGTTGCTATGATGATCTCACATCGAAGGCGGGGCCATGACCCGCTGACATCTGCTGCCTCGGGCGATCTCTCCAGTTCTGGGCTCTAACATTTGCCGACGGGATCTGGCCACACACCTGTCAGCACAGAAAGACATGTCGTGAAAATCTATCACGCTAACGCTGCATTTAATCCCTGCTGAGACTGCTACATTGGTCCCTGTTTTACAGTATCAGTGTCACTGATTCAAGAATCAAGATGACATTATTATCTCAAGAAAGAAATTGAATTCATGGCTACAGATTGCACCGCATCACAATAATCAAACATTGCATTTTTAAATCAAACAAAAAACAAAAACAAAACAGAAATCTTGTAAACACACATAATACAAAGCAGCACTTATTAAGCCAGTCTCGTAATTCGCGCCCGCACGCGCACACTTACGCATACGTGCGCACGAATTACGAGATTGGCTTAATAAGTCTCTCTCTCTCTCTCTCTCTCTCTCTCTCTCTCTCTCTCTCTCTCTCTCTCTCTCTCTCTCTCTCTCTCACACACACACACACACACACACACACACAAACACACACACACACACACACACACACACACACACACACACACACACACACACACACACACACACCCCTAGATGAGAATGTACCTGTTGCGTAGTACTGTAGCACAAATATTGTCTTGTTTTACTTTAGACTTTAGTACCCGAAATCGACTGCCAGATAGAAGTTCATAAACTTAGCAAGATCATGACTGCTGTCATCTGCAATCACCCCAGCCTTCCGTAGCACACAACATTCGTACAGCTGACCTAAATATTGTCTCTCACCCACAACCTTGCCACACACATTCACCTCTTAGTGTAGGACATTCTTGCTGTTCACACTCAAACCATGCGCCACCGAACCAAAATAGTTCAGTACACCTCTGGTAGAAAGTGCGTAAAACGGAATCTGTGACATTAAATGATCTTAGCTTTTGAAGGCAGAATATTCTTGGCTGACAATTCCTGTAAATACCACGAATCTGTGCTCTTGTTGAAATTAACTTGTGTAAGATTGTTCCCAGATATATGCACTCCGCCACCCACACTTTCACCTTTCATGCCACCAGTAGCTAACAGATCTGGAATGAAGGTTGAAACATTTCCTTTGTTTTCCTTATATCCAAGTCAAGGAAATTATCCGGACTGCACCAGTTACTGAACCTTTCAAGTTCAGCAAAATAAGCACAGAGTTGAAAGGATTTTCTATAGCAGAATCGTCAGTGTATTTCAGGTTATGATTGTTGTTATGTCAATGCCTGTGGAATCATTTGCATAGTGTGTAAATAGAATATGAGATAGGACCGTGCCTTGTGGAGAGCCAGCGGCAATACAGCAGGAAGACGAGCGTATAACTTATGAGAACGGCTAACAAGAAAGTCGGCAATCCCGACTGGATCAGTCTTGGGTTAGCGTCGAGTTTCAGAAGTTTACATGCCATGAGTGGTGGCTGTAGGCACTAAAGACAAAAGAAAGGTCGATGGAGAGATTTAGACCTAATGAACCTGGCTTTTGAAAAGAAATGCCTACAATGTGTCAGTGTTGTGTCTTCAATACTTCTGGCTGCGCTTGAATGCCAACTGGTACAGTGTTTTATGTGTCGATGCAAGATGATATGTTAAAAAAATTCATTACTATAAATATTAAAGCAATCAGACGTATTCGTTTCGAGAACAGGGATTTCGGGTGGTGTGTGTGTGTGTGTGTGTGTGTGTGTGTGTGTGTGTGTGTGTGTGTGTGTGTGTGTGTGTGTGTGTGTGTGTGTGTTTGTGTGTGCGCGCGCGCGCGCGCGTGTGTGTTGGGAAGCGACGGGGGAGGGTGGGTAACAGGAAAGATTACAGAGGCTTTCCAAGTAGCCTAAAAGGTGCAGTGGTTTCTTTCAGAGGCCATGTGTACAACGGACTGAACACAACAGAGCTGGGAAGCACACAATTTCAAGTCTTTTACAATGTTGAGCTTCAGAAAATTTCTCTCAACGACCATGGTATCACTAAACATCCGCCCCCCCCCCCCCCCCCCCCCCCATCTGACCTTCAACATCCTCCCCCACCCTGTCCCTGAAGGTCTGATCCCCCTGATCCGACTATGGGCTGACTTTGGTATCATTCAGCATCCTCCCCCTGATCCGACTATGGGCTGACTTTGGTATCATTCAGCATCCTCCCCTGATCCGACTATGGGCTGACTTTGGTATCATTCAGCATCCTCCCCCTGATCCGACTATGGGCTGACTTTGGTATCATTCAGCATCCTCCCCTGATCCGACTATGGGCTGACTTTGGTATCATTCAGCATCCTCCCCCTGATCCGACTATGGGCTGACTTTGGTATCATTCAGCATCCTCCCCTGATCTGACTAGGAGCTGACCTTGATATCACTCAGCATCCTCCCCTGATCTGACTAGGAGCTGACCTTGATATCACTCAGCATCTCCCCCCCACCCCGTCCCTGAAGGCCTGATTGACTATGAGCTAATTCTGCCCGTGAGTTTTTAGAGTTAAAACGACAATAAAAACCACCCAGTTCATCTTAAAACTCCTTTCGTTTATCACTTGATATGTTGCAATTGTTTTATTCAGGTTTGGACTGTCCAGCTAGTGTTTTAAGATCTTTCATGCATCAGGTATTGGCTCAAAGAATTGAATTAAAAAATCCTCCAGATGTGACCCTGACTTTCAAAATGAGTCGAACGGATACTAGGCCACATTCTCATTATGGCTGGAACTCCCCCCCCCCCCCCCTTTTTTTTTTTAAAGATACATATTCTGTTGTCAGTAAAATCAGACTGTTCAGTCTTTTTGGCATCAGAAATTATACTCCTTATGCACATTTTATTTTATTTTATATAAACGTCATTAAAAGGTGTTTTAACATGCATCTGCTTGCTGCTAAAGACTGTATGATGAAAACTTTGCCGATTTCTCAGAATGACATGCTGTGGTGGTTGCGACTTCAAATTGTTATAATAACAAGACCAGTGCATCATTTTAAAGAGAATTTGGCCCTGACAAAAGTATTGTTGTGTTATCGTGACTCATTTCAGTAGTCTCAAAAACTGCCACACCTTACAGTTGTCTGGTCAGTTTCACCTTTACGTGTCATCCCGTTTATAGCATATTTCTGCTGACGCCTGCACTTTTCGGATTGCAAAACCAAACAACAACAACAGAAAAGGTTCCCAGGGCAACGCGCCTTTTCCCTATCCGGCTCAGCCCTGTAATGTGGCATACCCTCCCTAACTGTGTACGCGGCCCTGTCACGTGGCATACCCTCCCTAACTGTGTACGCGGCCCTGTCACGTGGCATACCCTCCCTAACTGTGTACGCGGCCCTGTCACGTGGCATACCCTCCCTAACTGTGTACGCGGCCCTGTCACGTGGCATACCCTCCCTAACTGTGTACGCGGCCCTGTCACGTGGCATACCCTCCCTAACTGTATACGCGGCCCTGTCACGTGGCATGACCTCCCTAACTGTGTACGCGGCCCTGTCACGTGGCATACCCTCCCTAACTGTGTACGCGGCCCTGTCACATGGCATACCCTCCCTAACTGTGTACGCGGCCCTGTCACGTGGCATGACCTCCCTAACTGTGTACGCGGCCCTGTCACGTGGCATGACCTCCCTAACTGTGTACGCGGCCCTGTCACGTGGCATGACCTCCCTAACTGTGTACGCGGCCCTGTCACGTGGCATACCCTCCCTAAATGTGTACGCGGCCCTGTCACGTGGAATAACCTCCCTAACTGTATACGCGGCCCTGTCACGTGGAATAACCTACCCTACTGTGTACGCGGCCCTGTCACGTGGAATAACCTACCCTACTGTGTACGGCGGCCCTGTCACGAGAAAAACTTGGCTTTGGCAAAATAACAAGTGACGTTATACGTTTTATTTGTTGTTGTTTTTGTTTGTTTGTCTTGTTTTTTGTTTTGTGTGTGTATTTATTTTTTCCCTCTTTTTTTCTTTTCTTTTTTGAACAAGTATTTTATAACCACTGAAACTGATGCTGTTTTAAATAGACAAGCCTGACGAACACAGATCTGATTAACAATTAAAGAGTAGCCAGTGCCCCTTTAAATGTTCAGGAGAGCGCGAAGTGTAACCCTTGAGAAATGAAGTAGGCCTGTGTTGCTCCCATTTCTCAGTGCCAGGCTAAGTTGTGCGTAGCGATCTGTGACTATAAGGAGTTCATTGTCCACACCGACGGTGCAAGGGCCCGCAACTTCCGGACAGACGAGAGCTGCGGAAGTTCATTATTTGTTGTTTCACTGAGTTAAACCCCTCCGCAGCAATGGTTGCCGTGGAGGCAGAACTAAACGTTCCCTCGGCTGGCAATCCTCAGTTATTCAGTCTCGGTTCTGCCAGAGGCACTGTCTACATGTACACTACACTTGCTCTGCTGTCTTGGGTTAGAGAAGTGGGCTAAAATTTCAGCAGGGTTAGCGTATGCAGTGCGTCTAGATGACAGGCTGCTGCCCGACGTCAGTGCTCCTTCTGTAGCGATACTGGCTTCCAACTTGATTCACTTGACTTCCAGTATAGACTAACGTGTCGTGAACAGTCAAGCACACTTTTACTTGTGGCTTGACGAATTGTGTACGCTTGCAGCGGTTTCAGGAGTTCAGTATTTATCGAGTAACTCGATCGTCTGTCACGTTGTTCAGTGCCAAAAACACAGCCTCATGTCGAATAACTAGTCGTTGAAACATTTGTCGAGAAACTAGTAGCCGCTGGCGTTACCATCCATACGTTTCAGTCTCGTTCAGCCAGAACTCCCAAACTCCCTGAACGGTCATAATGTAGTTAGTACTACTTGCCAACACAGGCAATTTTCGGTACTGCAGAGAGGGTGTAGTTTAAACCTGATGGCACTCACGGTCATACGGTAGTTAGTACTACTTGCCAACAAAGGCCATGGCCGGTAGCAGAGAGGGTGTAGTTTAAACCTGATGGCACTCACGGTCATACGGTAGTTAGTACTACTTGCCAACACAGGCCATGGTCGGTAGCAGAGGGGGTGTAGTTGAAACCTGATGGCGCTCAGGCCGCACGGGGCCAAAGCCGGTTAGTTCATGTCGAAATCACAAGGGCGCCACACACTAGCAGTTACACAGACCAAAACGGCCAAACAGCAACAACAACGATAAGTATATAATCTGAAGTCCACAAACTAAATAAAACTGTGCGTTTATAAAACAGCACCTGCAGCTCTTCTGGTCAAATGCGCACGCGCGCGCGTGTGTGTGTGTGACGTGTGTCAGTGTGTGTGTGTGTGTGTGTGTGTGTGTGTGTGTGTGTGTGTGTGTGTGTGTGTGTGTGTGTGTGTGTGTGAGAGAGAGAGAGGGTGTGTGCGGTGTGTATTTCAGCGCCGAGTGTGAGTGGTATCATGTGTGTACATGTGTGTGTGTGTGTGTATGTGTGTGTTAGTGTTTGTGTTTGTCACACAATATACCCCCCACCCAAGAGAGAGAGAGATCATGTGAGTCAGTGGCGGCAATACAAAACACGAAAGCAATCTTAGACGGCAATAATTTTGTGTTTAGTCATTGAGTAACAATTTCATAAAATAGACACAACTGACAAAGAACTGGCTGGAAAAACACTCATAAATACACACACACGCACACACACACACTCGGAAAAAAGAAGAAGAAGGAAAAACCTTATGAAATCAAACCCGCCCTCAAAAGGTGTGTGTGTGTGTGCGTGTGTGTGTGTGTGTGTGTGTGTGTGTGTGTGTGTGTGTGTGTGTGTGTGTGTGTGTGTGTGTGTGTGTGTGTGTTCGTGCCTGTGCGGGCAGTGAGGTGTTGAGCAGTGGAGGGCCGGCACGACAGAGGAAAAACCATACACACACACACCAAAACAAAACAAAACAAACCAACAACACTGAAACAAATGAAAAACTAAAAGCAACAGTTAAGACAAGAGCTAAGACTGATTCTCCACTTGTTCGTGTTCAACGAACAGAGATAAGAAAGATCCACTGTAGTTTATGTTTAGTCAAACTTAAAAAACAAAACAACAGTATACCATCACCGACTGATCTTCATGTGATGTGTACTTACCAAGAACGAAAATGCACTGCACAACAGAAATCCAAATGCAATCATGTTCACAACAATCACAATATCACAGAAAAAGTAATCTGTTTGTCCTTGAATATTTACAACTTTCTGGCGATGGATGCCACGTTGTTCGTCTTTTATTCCGTCTGCTTACCAACTGGCTGTCTGACCCTAGGTCAACTTCGCTTTGGGAACGCGGAGAGTTTGCGTCATTGGTCGAGAGCACATCAGTGATGGAGAGCCTGTAGTTCGAGGCTTGTGGATTAGTGGTGTTGACAAGGACACGGCTCGCCTAGCAGACGATCAGCTCAGGCCTTTGGTACGCAATTCAAGGCTTGTCTGTCGCATGCCAGTCTACGTGACCGCTGAGAGTAGCTGGAAAAATAATTAATTTTAACGAAAATCTGCATGGTGAGGCGTATGTTATGCTATAAACTTAACTAGGCACTTTACGATAAAATATCCTGAGAGCAAAACGCAATCGTCACACCCAAAACACCCACGCTGCCTTCCGCAACCTCATCAACCATACCAGTCATTCCATCAAATATATATAAATGCAAGACATCCACAGCACACGGTCAAACCACACAATAACTCAGTGTCTACATAATAATATTTCTACTCAAGACATCACAGAAGAATTTCAATTTAAAACTTATTGAGGGAATAATAAAACAACACACACACACACACACACACACACACACACACACACACACACACACACACACACACACACACACACACACACACAGGGACAGAGAATTCGAACTCGAAAACTTTATTTTACAAAGAGTGAAGTTTAGGTTCATCCAGAAACCTAACAACTAGTCCTTGCTAAGCTACCGACGAGTAAAATTAAAATGAGAAGGCATCATTTATATACTTAAAAGCATAAATCAGTAAGTGATTTTTTTTTACATGAAAATGTATATAGGGAGCATAAGAACTTCCAAGCAGAAACACAGCGTGTTCACAGCGCCAGACGCACACATGCATACATCACTTGGCTGTAAGTACATGTGTGACAGTCTGCTATTTTTGTATATATAGTTTTTAATCCAGTTTGATTAATGTCTACTTGTAACATCGTCATGATTCCTCCCTTGTTAGATAAAGTATAGTAGCAGATGATATTGGCGGCCATTTTTTCCTCCATTTCGTGCGTTACGGCAGTGTCGTATTTGTTTATAAGTTTACAAACTTCAGAAATTAAGTGTTTAGTATAATTTTATATATTTATAGCTACTATTTGTGATGTAGACTTTCAAAATAATTCACAGGAGTAGGAACAGGGCTTAGATTGAATGGATCCGGGATGGCGCAGACTTAATCCGTTGGAGAACTTTGAGTCTGGCGCCAAATTTGGCGTTTTTGTTTGTGACCCGGACTCATTTCTTGATATTTTTGGTCGATAAGTAGGATGACCGTTTATGTAGTGAATCTTTGGTTAATTTAAGGCCCAAGTTTCAAATTTACAATAGTGTTTAGAACTATACGTCGTGTTGTAGTTAATTAATTTTAGGTTTAAATTGCTGCTAATTCTTTTCCACGGCTGAGCTAGCATTGTTAATTTCGTTTTAGCTTCATTTGATAGACTAGGCAACAATGGAGATTTCTGATAAAGAGCAAGATAATAGGCCACATTTATGGCGTTAAAATGCGTTTAGTGTTTTTTGAGTTTGGGCCGGATGAAAAGCTTGGGCAGCATGCAGAGACCGGGGCAGGTTGAGCCATGGGGCAGGCTGATACACTCAAGAAATCAGCCGTTACCGACATTTTTGCACCGTTTCTTTTTTTATTCTTTGTTTTTGAGCAAATCGATCTATGATAGGCGTCATGTTTGAGCGGGAACAGTACCACGTGTTTTGGGCTGGAAGGCAAAACTGTTTTTTTGCTATCATAAGTAAATTTTTGACCATGTGTTCTGATCTATATAGAAGAAAGGTTTTTCGACAGATGAACCTGATATGCACTACGCAGTAAGCTAATCCATTTTTAAAGTTTGTGGCTGTGTAATTTAGTTTTAATGTGCTGTGAAATTCCTGTACTAAACATTTTCAGGCAGGCACCCAGCCCGGGGCTGGTTGGGACGGGGTAGTTTGAGACACTGTCTCAACCTGCCCGGCTTGTCTCAACCTGCCCCAGCATGTTGTATCAAACTGCCCCAATTGATGTCACATGATTTGGTGCATAATTATGTAGGGGAGTGGTGTGGGGAGTTGAGGGAAAACAGGTTGGAAGCATGAGATGAAGAGCCACAAGTCAGTTGTTATAACTTTTATTTGTACACCAACCAACCAGGAAACAGTGTCTGTATTGGAAAAGACACAAGCAAACAAAACATTTAGAACATGAAAGCAAATGTAAAGTAGAAACAACAGCAGTTATCTGATAACTACAGTAACCATGTACTTTACCTGTAGGTTACTATAATACGTGACAAAATGATTAATAATCAAGCACATAAATCGTGTGCTTGACTTACACTTAAAACCCGTATCTCAAAGAGTCACGGTGAGTATACAAGAGACGGCCAGTCAATTAACTGATGAACTCCCAGTATAAAATAGTATACAATAAAGTAACAGTGAAGAATGCGGATTACCAAGCTCATTCTTACCTAAACAGGAAGAGTGAGACAATCGTTACAGCAGTTTTATTTAAGCACACAACGAGATGGATAGTGACACGGCTGGCATTTGGGACCATGCCGTAAGCGGGAGGAAGTCAGTCATAAACTGACCGGCTCCAGCCTCGTTACTCAAAGCGTTACAGCATGTCACTGTTACTGACTAGCAGAGCATATCTGTGAACAACGTCAAGAGTCTTACTGACACTGGTAGCGCAGCAAGAATCTAAACTGCTGATCTGGCTGCGCCTGTCTGCTCGGTTAGTAAACAGAGACAAAGACCTGATTACCACCACTGACGCGCATCGCCGGCCAGTTCGGGTACACACACAAAGACCTGGAAAGGGTTTACAAGCTAAGCAGAGTGAAAGTCTGCGCGCCCAAGACTCGGCCATACAAAAGCCGGATCAAAACAGAAATAACATGTCTCACAGTTTATACAATCATCCCTATGCATTAAACCATATTCAACTAGTAAAATGAACATTCGACAACTATGATTTATGAAGTCAACATCTTCAAAGTGTTAGCCATAATATACTACCGATTTCATGTAGAAACATAGATCGGTAGGAAACTAAACAAGTAAGTTATGCCGCACGGCCGCACTGACAAAGTACCCATACTTTAAGAGGGATAACTGCATCGGCAAAACATCACTCAAACTGAACATCCAACAATGGCAACATAACGTACTAGCTACATTTTGGAAACACCGGTCATCCTGTGGCATAAAGGCTTAACGCAACCAGGCGGCAATCTAACGCCGAAATTACCCACGTGTTCAAAATCAAGGCACGTTGTGAACATGGTAACATTATAAACAACAGAACAAAAAGCCATCGAAAAATAACTACTTACAAGCTCTCCCCTGAGATGAACACATGAACTTTGGCCGCAACAGTAAACAAACAACCTACCTCTGCAGGGACACTGGGGGAAAAGGGACGCTGCCGGTTTGATTTCATGTTGCTTAACGTCCACGGAGGCGAGACGGCCTATTAGGGACGGGGACAGAGTGGGAAGGGGACGAGAGAGTGAAAGGCTCGACCGCGGAAACCGCCCGAAAAAGGCCGGAGAGACCTTGGACCGCCGCCAGAACAATGGAAGTGTTAAGGCGGTGCCCCCTCGCCATTGCCCAGCGACTTATGCACTGCGCAATTGCTCTTTCAACTGCTGTGCTGGACAGAGTCACTAAGACAATGTCCGTTGCACCGCTGTTGACGAACAACTTGGACAACTCGAAGCAAAAGACGTCCAACTTGCTCAGCCCAGCGCCACCTCCCTATTCATGATCTCTTCTGGGCAAATGTGAGGGTCCAGCTCCACCTCCCTCCTCTAAGATCTCTTGATCTTTTGATCTCGCCTGGAACCCTGACGCTGCCGGCCCAGCACACAACTTTTAACACCTTAGATAATTGGGGCCATAAACCCCCCACCCAATCAAAAAGGAAAAGGACCGGAAAGAAAAGGTTATAGGGTCATGGCCCGGAACATGTATACAATACACTCGGTTACAATTATCTATTGCAGACAATGTTTTTTTGTTATTTTAGTTTTATGTTACTCGCATTACAAGCATTACACTGGTCACTTAACTATCATTGTAGTAATTAACCTCCGCATAGGAGTTTTTATTTTTGCCGGCGTTGTTTTCTTCTTCTTCTTTTTTTCTTTTTCTTTGTCTGTCTGTCTTTGCTTGCCTGTCTGTCTGTCTTTGACTGTCTGTCTGTCTGTCTGAGTGTACGCAGGATTGTCAGTGGATGGGTTGACCATGGGGCCAGGACCAGTCGATTCAATTTTGGGAGGGATCCGATTGTTATAACAGAGCGAAAACCATGGGGCGGAGGTTTGCACTCTCTGGGAGCGATGTCTAGTTATATTTGATGTTGTTACTCAAAGTTTTTCATGTGTAAATGATCATGTGCTTCCATTTTTCCGGCTGCATTATATGCAATGCAAAGAGAGAACACTCTGTGGTATGCCAGTGCCATTCGACACAAATAATGAGCATGTGATAGAATTTGTTCGGCATGTGTGTGTTAGACTGTATTCGGTATTCAGTTTTTTGTTTTTGTTTTGTTTGTTTGTGTGTGTGTGTGTGTGTGTGTGTGTGTGTGTGTGTGTGTGTGTGTGTGTGTGTGTGTGTGTGTGTGTGTGTGTGTGTGTTGTGTTGTGTGTTTAATTTCCCAGATGGTCAGGAAATGCAAGAGGAAGACAGTCGAGCTGATAATAGAATAGAGAATCTTACATCCACCCAACGAGCAGTTGAACCAACTACACCTACCCGACCTACATGGATCCCACTCCACCTAACCAGTTTACAGCAGACCTTACCACAGATGATCCAGCATCAGATCCACCGTGCATCTATTGTTTAGGGCCCTATTCTAAATCACGTCCGAGCGAGAACTGGATACAGTGTAAAATCTGCCCCTTGTGGAGTCACGAGGAGTGTGCAGACATTGGCACAGTCACGAGCAGTGTGCAGACATTGGACATTGGCACAGTCACGAGCAGTGTGCAGACATTGGCACAGTCATGAGGGGTGTGCAGACATTGGCACAGTCATGAGGGGTGTGCAGACATTGGCACAGTCATGAGCAGTGTGCAGACATTGGCACAGGACCTTTCTTCTCGTGTGACTTCTGCAAGTGACTCTTCTAGCCTGAAAAAGCGTTTAAGATACCAGTATTTGTTTGTTTTCAAACAAGCGCAGTTTGCATGTCTTTATCTTTCTTGTTCTTCACACTGAGTGTTACAGCTGAACTTCATTTCGAGCCTTTCCACTTATTTCTAGTTCTTCTATTCATTTTGTACCTCTAGTCCTTCTAGTCATTTTGTACCTCTAGCCCTTCTAGTTATTTTTACCTGCATGCAGTATAAAGGAAACTTGTATCCTACGTCATTAGTCATAACTTGGGTGCTTGCCATAGCAGTTTTGGGCCATTTTCGTCGGCACCTCAAACCATTACCGAGAGCTGTACGTATCAGCCTCTGCCCCAGTAGCTCTGTTGCTATGTTGCAAAGAAGATCATGTAACGTTGCTTTGTATATTTTGCTTTGATGATGAGGATTTCAATCTGTGTAAAAATGATTTGCAAGCTCTGCACAGCAGGGCAAATGCAAGAGATTATTTGTTCTATAAGCATTTCATGAATTTCCAGGACTGTTTACTTTCAGTTTTGCTTGTTCTTTTCTTTGTTCTATCTGTATGTTTTGTATTCATGTATTACAAAGCTTTTTCACATTTTGTAATCGTTTACAACCATACATAACTTTGCTGGTAAAGCTTCATGTCTTTCCTTTGCATTCTACATGTTGGTGTTTGTAACACGATAATTTTAGTGAAATAGCCACTGTCTCAACCCGCCCCGATTTGGCCTTTTTAGCCTTTCCCGGCCAAGACGGCACTAAAAACGGCCACGTGTGCCGAACGAATTTACTTTTTTGCTTCCTTTTGCAATTCAGAGTCTTGATTAATAATTTTCGTTTTATTTAAAAACTAATTTGAAATCATGCTGTTTGATATCACATGTCTGAGAACAAATGAAAGAGCGGTGTCTCAGCCTGCCCCGTCTTTGTCTCAACCTGCTCCAAGGGGTGTATCAACCTGCCCCGTCTTTGTCTCAACCTGCCCCAAGGGGTGTCTCAACCTGCCCCAAGGGGTGTATCAACCTGCCCCGTCCTTGTCTCGACCTGCCCCATTGTGTTTGATATATTTGGACAGTTACTGTGCCAGATTTATGAGATGTTTTGACTTTATTTTGTGTTCTTAAAGTTTACACACAAATAAAGTTCATTTTGAAACTAACTGGCAAGCAATAGCTGTGGTAGTTTGTGTGTAAGAATAATAATAAAATCAATGAAGAATGTTGTCTCAACCTGCCCCGGTCTCGCCCACAGATTTTGCTGGACGGTGCTGTCATTGCGGTCTGCCCCGTCAGCATAACTAACGGGTGAGTCTGCAGTCGGTCGGTTGCCCGTCCCTAATAGTCCTGATGGTCTCTGTGGACGTAAAGCAACACTGAACTGGAACAGCCGCTGGTAGCATCTTCAATAGCGACTCCAGTGTCGACTCCAGTGTTCAGTAAAAATTGCGATTCTTACCTTTTGATAGACGATTTCCAGAAATAAAAGGGGGCACAATTTTGGGGCGTTTTCTTTACCGCGACAGAGTTGCGCCGTCCTGATCCCCTGATCCATGGGTACAGCCACATCGCACTCGCTCCTTTGCTATATAATATATATACTCTTACAAGAATGGTGACGGTCAGCGATAAGATGATGAAATTTCGAAATTATCCATCGTGTGTGTGTGTGTGTGTGTGTGTGTGTGTGTGTGTGTGTGTGTGTGTGTGTGTGTGAGAGAGAGAGAGAGAGAGAGAGAGAGAGAGAGAGAGAGAGAGAGAGAGTGAGAGAGAGAGAGAGAGAGAGAGAGAGAGAGAGAGAGAGAGAGAGAGAGAGAGAGAGAGAGAGTGTGTGTGTGTGTGTGTGTGTGTGTGTGTGTGTGTGTGTGTGTGAGAGAGAGAGAGAGAGAGAGTGTGTGTGTGTGTGTGTGTGTGTGCTAGTGTGCGTCACTGTGTGTGTGTGTGTGTGTGTGTGTGTGTGTGTGTGTGTGTGTGTGTGTGTGTGTGTGTGCGCGCTAGTGTGTCACTGTGTGTGCTAATGTGTGTCACTGTGTGTGTGCTAGTGTGCGTCAGTGTGTGTGCCAGTGTGTGTCTGTGTGTGCTCTAGCGAGTGTGTGTGTGCGCTAGCGTGTCAGTGTGTGCGCTAGTGTGTGTCAGTGTGTGCGCTAGCGTGTGTCAATGTGTGCGCTAGCGAGTGTGTGTGTGCGCTGGCGTGTGTGAGTGTGTGCGCTAGTGTGTGCGCTAGCGTGTGTCAGTGTGTGCGCTAGCGTGCGTCCGAGGCCATTTAATCTTTTGCCTGCTGCGTGGTAATTTTGGTGTCAGCCGTCAACACGCTACGTGTTGGTGCCTGGTTTTGGTCAGTTACATCATAGTTTGTGCAATGATAGGCTGCATGTTCATGTAGTGGGTTGTGGTCATTTTCGACGGCACTGAAGTATGCTTTGAAATACTCCACTTTCTGTCTGGTTTGCGTTGGTGGGAGGTCTAGCATGAACCTCATGGTCTCAATGGGTGTGTCTTTGGTGGTTCCCAGTATGATGTTCTGCACTCTGTTCAGCTTTAGTAGATTTGTCTGTGCCATTGAGAGGCCTAGTCAGTAGTCATGCAGTGACACTGAGCACCACACTTTGATACGGTAGGAAGAGATCGCGTTGTTCAATACCCTTTGCAGCCTTAGCCTTAGCCTTCAGGACTGACAGACCTTTCTTGCGCTTCAGCGCTGTTGTTTCCACATTGTTTCGGCTGTAGGTCAGCCGATCTTCTGTCAAAGTGGATCCCAAGGTATCTGGCTCAGATGCCGGACTTGTTCGTTCGAACACAGCTCCATCCATAGCTGACCAACTTTAACACAATGATCAGCTTTTGGTGGGCTAGCGCAGCGCAGAGATGTATTTACGAAGTCTGCTGGTCCGGGTAAAATGTTGAATGTCAGTGTGGGGTGGGGTAGAGCCCGGTTTAGAGGAGGGAGGAGAGGGAAGGCGAGATAAGATGGGGAGGACACTGACCAACCCAAACTCCAAGCACTGCTTTACCACATTCTTCCATCAACCACTGTCGTATTTAGTTACGCCAAAAGTCCCAGAAAACTGTCAGCTAACGAGCAGTTTTTTTGTTGGTGCTCAAACAATAGTAAGTTTGTTACAAACGACTCAAATAAAACAAGGCGTGTCATTTATAGCCGCCAACAAAGTTTACACCAGCAAAACAAAACCACAATCGTTTGAATCGAGACGGAACTCTTTTTTTCTTTTTTCTTTTTTTACCCGGGGTAGATGCGTCTCAGTCGCGTTTACGTGCGTGCTTGGGCGCTAGGTTGCTTCTACAGTCATATTAGTACCCGAACCTTTCGGAGGGCACTGACCGCGTCGGTGGACAGTTGCGTGGAGATAAAGAGTGCCCCTTCAGTGGTGTAGCCAAATCTGGCAGAGTTTGGAGGAAGGTGCCGGAAAGCGATGCTAGGACTGTGTGACCAACCAGAGATACTACAGCTGTAGTGCAGTGTCTCTGGACCAACACGGATTGCCTTGGCAGAAGCTATCAGTCCAGGCTGGGCCGTGCACTCAGTGACAGCTGAGCGGCGTTCCGACTCAGACCGAAGGGCTTTCCAGTCAGCCTGAAACAAGGAACAGTCGGCAGGACAGAAGAGCGGTCTTCGGTGTGATTTTAGTAAAATTTCAATCACGGTCATAGACACCTCTTGCTCTGCTGTATCGTTCCAGGCTTTGTACGCTGAATTTGTACCACGAAACTGTCCATGACGGGCTTAGAGCCGAGCATTTCCACTGGTGACTGATTCAATGAGTTGCAGTATGAGCCTTCTGACTGAGTCACTGCCGTAGTGCCCTCATACAGCATTACCATGTTCTAAGATTGGTCTAGTTAAAAAAAAATTTTTTAAATGGTACTATATTTCTTTCTTTCGGCTTCAGTTCTGCCACCAATTTGTGGCACCGGTTCTGCCACCAATTTCAGCGCGTTTTTTTTCTCCTGGCCTTTCTTTTTTTCCAGTGACAGCGGCCTCAGTCATTTTCAGTGTCAGCATGGTTTTGTCAAGTTATCTCTGCCTCATCTAGCTCCCTGTCAGCCACATAATATTTGTACTCTGCGTAAAATTAAAAATTATGTCAATAAAATATCGCGTAGGCCACCCGGTTGAGATTATAAACCGTAGGCCACCCGGTTGAGACTATAAACCGAGGTACCCAGTGTGTCCTCCGATACCGGGCGCGCATCATGTGCAACTTTAAAAAGCTCACACTGCCGGATACACCGCCGTGTACCGCGTAGTCCATGTCTGTCAGAGTCTGAAGTTCGGTGCCGGCCGGATGGAAACACCAGAATGATAACCCAGCATGCACTAAAACAAAGTAAAAGTGTCAAGAGTCTTCAGAGTGTTGAAGTTGGACACTATACAGAAGAACATTCCAGGTTGTATTAACAGGAACACTTGTTGCGGCACGTTTTGTCACTACGGCACGTTTTGTCACTAATGAGGTAGTGACAAATCGTGCAGGCATTGCACCTTAAAAAAAAAACTTGACTTGGCCCGATATCAGTACATGTGATACTGTATGCGTCACTTTTGTGTGTGTGTGTGTGTGTGTGTGTGTGTGTGTGTGTGTGTGTGTGTGTGTGTCATTGTGTGTGTGTGTGTGTGTGTGCGTGCTTGCGCGGACGTGCGTGACTGAAAGAGAGACTGAGAGAGACTTGAGAGAGAGAGAGAGAGAGAGAGAGAGAGAGAGAGAGAGAGAGAGAGAGAGAGAGAGAGAGAGAGAGAGACACACACACACACACACACACACACACACACACACACACACACACACACACACACACACACACACCACAAGTGACGCATACAATATCACATGTACTGATATCGGGCCAAAAAAGGTGCAATGCCTGCACGATTTGTCACTACCTCGTTAGTGACAAAACATGCCGTAGTGACAAAACATGCCGCAACAAGTGTTCCTGTTAATACAACCTGAAATGTTCTTCTGTATAGTGTCCAACTTCAACACTGAGAGGGAGACAGAACGAATATGTGAGACAGAACGAGAGAGAGAAAGGCGGGGAGGGAGAGAGACACACAGGGAAGAACGAAAGACAGAAGGAGAAGAGAGAGACAGAGACAGACAGACAGAGACTCGGAGAGAGACAGAGAGAGAGAGAAGGGGACAGAGACAGAGTGACACACAGCCTGGAGAGACAGAGACAGAGGGAGCGATAGCGAGAGAGAAAGAGAGAGTGAGGGAGGGAGAGAGAGCGAGACAAATAACTTCACACACACACACACACACACACACACACACACACACACACACACACACACACACACACACACGTGCGCGCGCACTGACCGTCGTGCGCGCAAACACACGTGCGCGTGGGCACATACAAACACGCACACACACACACACACACACAGTGACACACTGACACACAACGAGGAAAGGAAAAGACAGGTTATAGTGTTGCTGGCGGAGTGACAAAACGTGCCGGGGTGCCAAAACGTGCAGGCTGTGCATCAAATTTGACACGATTTGTCACACTGGTGACAAAACGTGCCGTAGTGTCAAAATGTGCTGCAACAACACTACTGAACTCCACTGAAAAACCTGGATAAACATTGGGAACAGAAGATACATAGCACTGACACGGCCTGACGAAAACAAGCCAGGTCAATACACGCAGCACTCTTAGAAAGAATGATGTTGAGCATAATCTACACGAAAATACAACTTAGCAGGCAAAATGCAAAAAAGGCTACGAGCTTTAAGCTCCATTTTATCTGACATGATGAAGAAGAGTAGCCGGTGCGGCTGAAAAATTACCGTCGGAGGACACTGACTATAATTACACGAAAATCACAAACCGGAAGTATTCTCCGATGGCGTCCAGTGTGTCCTGTGTGTGGAGAAAACAATTACAATGGAGCTAGTTTATTCTGTTGACTACAGAAGTCTTCCAAAAAGCAGCGACTTTTTGCTCGAAGACAAAACTGTGTGTAGCTTGTCATGTAAAAATATTCTTGCGTTCAGTCGTCAGAGCAGCGGCAACAAAGACGGGTATGTTCTTTGGTGGTTGGGTGGCAGGGTGATGGTACTTTGGTAGTTATGTTCGTTTACACAGAGTACGATCGAACGACGCGCAGACCAATGATGATGATGTGGGGCTTGATGTCTACGGATGTCGGGCTGACATATTAGGGACAAAATGCAGACCAATGCAGGATGACGATTTTGTTTCAGTAACAATGTTACAATATCCAAGGAGAAGGTCGGAAATTCCTTGGTACTTTAGACGCCTTTAGCGAATGAAACCAACTAATGCAACAACGGTGAGTTTTATTACTGCCTGTAAACGAGCGAGTCCGCAGTACACGATCGATTATTTTGCCGACATCAACACTCCTAGTCCTATCAAACGTCAAAGCCAAAGGAGTGTAACTTGATAAAAGTGAAACTGAAAAACTGAAAGCGAGAGACACAAATGTAATGATAAAACACTTTTTGTTGCAAATCTTAGGTTTATTCGTTTGATATAACCTTGTTTAGATGATTCTGATGATATTTGTGACTTTAAATGGGGTTTAAAATGACCCAGGAATTTTTGACTGCCTCCTTCAGTCCTCGGAATGTGTTGGATGTTAGTATTACTTATTAGCGTGTGTGTGTGTCACTGTGTGTGATCGTGAAAATAGAGATGTGAGCAGTGGTGAAATTTTGTTTAGATGTCAGTGTCTTGGATAGATTACAAGCCCCCACTGCCTTTTTGTGCCATGGTACTTTTTTTCTTTTAGTAGGCTGTACATGATCTAGATCTCCACCATTTCTGCCTTGCATACATTTTATTGTTGTGCATCAATCAATCAATATATTATATATCTTTATTGCCATGTGTCAAGTAAAATATACATGCACATGGAATGCGGCATGGTTTTGAGAGCATTCTTAATCATACATTCATAACATTAACCTCTGTACAGAGTACGTCGCTGGTGTGCAGGCACCTTTAATTTGAATGGAGGCAACATCCATGGCCATACATCATGGGTGCGCATTCACCCATATTTTGTTGTGGAGGCAACATCCATGACCATATGTCGTGGGTGTGCATTCACCCATACTCTACACTGTGAAGGCAACATCTGTGGCCATATGTCATGGGTGTGCATTCACCCATACTTTCATGAAAACAATAAGCATATTCCTCGCTGTGTGCAGTCAAACCTAGCACCATGAGTGTGTGTAACAGAGTCAGCGGGTGTGTGATATTTGTGTAAACATTTTCATGTAGGCCTACACAAGGCTACAGTAGAGAGAGAAAAAAAAGAGAGGAAAAAATGGATACAGAAGATAGCAGTCATTAGGAATTCAACCCCCCATCTTTGTCTAGTGGTTGCTGTCTCTGTTGCACATTCACACACACAGACTTGCACGCACACACTTACTGTCAGATCACTGAGTAGGGAGGGGCAGTGACCACACACACGATTGTACAAACACCTGCAGTTGGTAACCCACTGGAAGGCCACAAAGACATCCCCCCCCCCCACACACTCTCACCACCAGACAGAAAGTTGCCCTTTGACTTTGATCTGGCCATTCTCTTGCTCACTGGATCCACACTGCTACAGGGGCACTGGTCATTCATTTCTCTTTTTTGGGGGGTTTGGGGGGCAGTTGCATCTTACCAAGTCTTCTGTCGCTAATTCCCTGCAACAAGATCAGCTTGTGGAAGTTGTGCTTGGGGCTGAATAGTGCATGTGGAACAGTGTTGAAAAAGGCAGCGGGTTGTTCTGCTCCTGCGATGGTTGGTGCCAGAGTTCATTTTGTTTATAGCCTGTCTGGCATGGGTTCTGCAGAGTCAGTACCACCTCATGACACCAATGTGAAGCAAGAATTTATAAATAATGAATGAAGGGTTCTGTGGGGATGGAGGAACTGAACTATCATGCATACCATGAGCCTCCAAGTTTGTTTGAGTGATTCTAATTCCTCAGCAATCATGAGTTGACAGTTGTAACATGCTTTTTCTTCACAGCCTAGATTCCAAGCTGCTCAGACATGGCAGTTAGCGTATGTGTCAAAGTAATGTCCTGCAAATCTTTGTAAGAATACAGTTCAGTTGCCAGTCTTGTTTTTTATTAACATGTGAATTTCCATGGATATTTACTTACTTTTATTTTATATATGACTTAGTGCCAAAAGGTGTGCATGAAAACAGGACAAAGGGGGTAGAAAATAAAGTTGATGATACATTGAAACTAGTTGTGTTTTTAGAATGTGCACAATGCTAGGAAATATTTCTTAAAAGCAAAAGATAAAAACTTGCGCACTTTTGGAGATATTTGCTGACAAAGGTCATAAAAGGCTGCATGTTGTACATCAGATATTACAACATGCATAGTTCATTGTGTCTTCAGTTTTGCACAAGTATGCACAAAATCAAGTCACACTATTAGTGCACATCTCCCCTACTATGTTTGTGCCAAATTTTGTACACTCATATAATTTTACACATGATTGTGACATGTTGATTGTTGTAATATTTGATGGGCGACATAAACCCATGACTTAATTTTTTTTATATATAACAAGTAACACACCCTTTCATGCAATATACTATAATCAGCCATACAAGTGCATGCAAAAACACAGTGAGATGATTTTTTCTCTGTTTGCATTTAATAACAAGTCATAAAAATTAAATGAAACAAATTTCTGTATTACATCAGTATTACAACAAAATAACATTTCCCCAATTTGTAGCATAGAAAACATTCTGTTTGCTTAGATCAGTCTAACAAAAACAAATCAGAATGACCTGATTTTATCAAGGTAATTACCAATTAAGACCCCCCACCCCCCCAAGCTCTTTGACTGTTTGAGATGTGGATTCTCTGCGGCCAGCCTCTCTCTGTACTGTCTGCAACTATCTGTGTTTGATGTTTTCCTCCTTGCTGTACCACTTGGCTCAGGAGTACACTCAGTTCAGCATAACATGGTCTTGTCAATGAATTTGAAGTGTTATGAATATGAAATTATTAACCCAATAACCTGCAACTGTCCCAATACTGATATGCACAGTACAAACATGTCAAACCTACACACCATGACTTCTACACAAATCAGTACTCAGTTCTCAGAACCGCTGTTAGTATTACTAACATGTGCTGGGCTTAATTAAACTTTAAAAGTTTAATGTTTTACGTCATATTACAACAACAGTTTGTGTGGCAAAAATGACGTCTGACATAACTTTCACGACGAAAATTACTTCCAGGAAAAAAACTATAACTTCGTCACTCTCGCTCAGTTAACAAAATATTCTCGCAACACCACTAAACAGTCTACAAAAAGCATACACTTATAACTGGTAAGTTTTTGATGAAACTGAGCACACATCCTGAATCAACAGTTGCATGTAAGATTTACAAGATATTGCCTTGTCGTAATGAAATTCTTCACACTGTACTCGGCTAAGTGTAAAAAACAGGTTTCAAATCTTCGGCGCGGGAAGATGCCACTTTTCACAGTACTTTCATTTTGCACACCCAAATCGGCGGAAAACTTGAAAATAATCTCAACAAACTCCTGAAAAAGTGTACAGTGCATGTTCTACGTCAGACCACTGTACTGACGTCGCACCACTGAAGGAGACTACAACACACCTTTCGATGTTTCCGAACAAAGACACGCCATGCGGCCAGAAAAATGAATGCACTCGAGAAAGGTCACGTGACGTTCCGGATGTTGTTGATAAAAAAGAGACTGCTTTCTCGTTTGTTTTGTACAAAATATTAGATATCTTGTAGGGACGTCAGATATTACAACAATATCAAATGATCGGGGAAATATTCTTCAGATTTCGTGCAAAACTTCGCTGGAAAAAAACGAGTATCGCTGTGTAGTGCAAATGCATGGATCGGAACACACGCGACGTTTCCAGTGATTCCGAAGCGATGCTGTCGTTTTTTGGTTGTTCAAAGTTTTCAGTTTGAGTTTGCAACACATCTGATGTACATACAGGGCAAACATTCGCCATCAATTGATCAAAAATACAACTATCGTGAGTGTTGATGTTATATTATCCATATAAAACGATGTTTTCCGCGTACAAATCAGTGATTGGTTCTCCACGTGCTTGCGGTTTGTTTGTAAGCAAAGTGACGAAAATCACTCAGTACATGGATGTCTGTTTTTGGCGGTCATTTTTCGGCGCTTTTTCAGTGTGTGATGACTGTATCTTGAAATCAACCAAAGTCTGGTTGCTGAAATTATCTGTACTATATATTCATTCATTCATGCAAGCACACAACACAACATTTTAAATAAAAACAGTTTTCAACAATGTTTTATTTTCAACTGAAGTGCATAACCCCTTGCATGAGCACCTTTTGGCACTAAGTCATATGAGCCTGTGACAAAAGGTGCTGCCGCTTAACCCGGGTATGTTTGTATACTCCTATTTATTTTCGTCTTACTACAGTTACATGAAACTGTGGTTGCTTTTATTCAGTATGCATTGATGAGTAGTTAAAGTAAAAATTGGCAGCTTTGGTCACCAAGAGGAGGATTAAAAACAAAAATACTTGACAAAAATCGACGAAAAGCGGCTTCTGGAAAGTGGGACAACGTGGGTTGTTTGACTTCAGCTCAAAACAGCAACTAACCAGCTGAACTGTTCTTCACAACTTGTACACCATTTGACTACTGAATAAACTAAATTTAGTATCCAGTCGAATTGCAAGCCATGCGTGACGTTTCATAACCAAAAAAATGAAATTCAAAATACACTGGCCGTTCATAATGGACTGTGTCCAAATTTCCAATAAGTTTAAAGATCCTCTGCTACCATCCGCCATTGCATTCACTGCGGACCTTCGCTTCTCTTATTTGCATATCAGTCGTGCATCGAAAGCAGTCGATGTTTTTACTGAGGGCATTTCCGTGTTTCATTTTTTTTACCCAGAAGTGAAAAATCTAAAACTTTGTCCATTTGTTACGAACGACCTTTTGCAAATTTTATAGACATCACAAACATTTAATTACTGCTGACCACTTCTAAAACTACCACTGGCCTTCCTGCTGACATCACATGGCCGCTTGTCGCTGACAATGGTTTCGACGAAGGGGTGGCGGTGAGTATTCGGACTGTGTCCGGTTATTTTGTTTTGTTACGAACGTCCTAAATGTTACGAACGACCCACATAACTGTCGAATTTCTGTCCTCATCATATATTTTCCCAAACAAATGCTTTCTTAGCCACTAGTAAGTGATATAAATGGCATTGGTAGTGTGCTTTGTTTACTTCATCGTATTATGGCGGGAAGGGGGCAATTTCAGATTGCGGACACAGTTTGTGTCTGTGTTACGTGTGTCCAGGTGTCTTTTGTTACGTTAGTCTGCAGTCAGTCTATGTCTGTAATTATTGCTGATTTAGCTAAGTGGTCGATTTAAAAGTTGAAATGGCTCACAGCTTACCTTTCAAGTGGTTGTTTACAAACTTTTACGTTCGAATGGAGGCTTGTGCATATTAAACAAGTACTCTGTAAACTTTGTAGCAGGTGAACGTAACATGGGCACAGTGCTACCCCCCATCCCCCTTTCCTTTGTTTTGCAGTCTTATTTTTGTTTCCTTTCCGCATTAAATGTAATAGTTGACTTGCCACTGTAAATTTATTTTTATTGATTAACTGTGCATGAAGGCCGACTTTGGGGGCCGGTGGAGAGGGGGGGGGGGGGGGAGAGATTTTCTTACAATTAAATTTATTATAAACATTTTCACTGCTCTTGTATAGATAAAGACCTTTGGTATGTAAGGGCACTTTAGGATTGTTACAGTCCAAAGTACATGTAACATATTTCTGTTTTCCTTTTTTACATACTGAAAAATTTAATACAGGTATCTGACTTAAAGATGCCATACTTTGTGACCTGATCGCATTTTTAATGTGTTGTTGTTTTTCTTTTAGTTTTAGTAAGCATACATTAGTTGATGTCTGTCCCTGGTATTCAAGTCTGTATTAAATTCTGTTACTTTTGATAACTGTGGCAGGTTCTGGAAGTGTGCCAAGCAGAAAATCATGTATGGATCCAGTTCTTCACACACAAAAAGGAAGCATGTTCTTCAGGCTCTCACCACCGGACATATTGGGATTTCTTGATTGCAAAAAAAAAAAAAAGTTTTCCTGACACTGAGTGCAAAGTGAGGCAGCAGTTTTTCACTGACAGTGATTGACAGACAGGTTTAGTTTGAAAGGATGTCTTTTTTTTTTGGTTCTTATAAATTGTCCTAAAGTTTTAATGTGATCTGCATGTTCAGAAAGTCGCTCCTTTAACCTATCATATCATACTGTTATTGTGCCTAGATTCACCACAGTTGTGTACTGTTTGTTCAGTCTAGTATTTTTTTCTCTCCATAGACTGTGTCCACTGCCATAGTGTTACGTTTGTCCACTTAAACAAGTTGGAATGTGTGAATATGTCTCCTGCCTTGCATTTTTTTTTGCATTTATCATTACAGTGTATACTATGAAATAAAGTGTTCCTTGTTTGAAAGCTTTACTGAAGTTGTTCTGTGATTGAAATGATTATTTGTAGCACTAGATTCTTGAGCGCAAAATTTGGACACAATGATTACATAATACTTACATTTAAAGCAGAATTTGTTTGTCCTGCCTGCTCTGATTTTATTACTAGCAGCTACTTAAATGCACCAGAAGCATTAAAATTGCATCCAAATGGTTTTTCTCTGTATTATTATGACATTCACTGTGTCCATTGTTACAAACGTCCACACCTGACCTGACCCCCGTTTTGATGCCATACAGCACACACTTGGATCAAAACCATTTTTTGATGATGGAAATAGTTACTTGAAACACACCACTTTCTAATGGTAAGACTGAAAACAGCTTACTGGGAGTTTAATTTTTAGGCAGTGTGTCCCACTTTAGGTCATGACTTTTTGTCACAGGCTCATATATATATAATATCTAATCAGACTAATGTCATATCTCTTGTTTTCCAAAACTGATACTTCAGAAACAGAATATCTTTTAATAAGTTTATTAAAAAAAATAAAAAAATAAACTGGAATAAAACTAAATAACCTCGAGTTAGTTGCAAACAGCAGATGACTTGAAATTTCCATGGAAACTGATTTAAAAAAAAACAGGAACAGGATGCAGTGCCAGTGAATGACCGTAGCGGAATGACCGCTGAGAGTACTGGCACGCAGGGAAAGGTTCTGTCCCAGCCTTTCAGATTCAGAAGGTGTGGGTGCCTCCACACCAACGTCATACGCCACGCAAGGGACAGATTTCGCTCCTTTGCAAAGCATGCATGCCTCCACACCCATGACACATGCTGCACAAGGGACAGATTTTGCTTCTTTGCAAAGCATAGGTGCCTCCACACCCATTACATACGCCACGCAAGGGACAGAATTTGCTTCTTTGCAAAGCATGGGTGCCTCCACACCCATGACATGTGCCACACAAGGGACAGATTTTGCTCCTTTCCAAGCATGGGTGCCTCCACACCCATGACGTACGGCATGCAAGGGACAGATTTCACTCCTTTGCAAAGCGTGGGTGCCTCGACACCAATGACGTACGCCACACAAGGGACAGATTTTGCTCCTTTGCAAAGTATGGGTGCCTCCACACCCACGACATATGCCGCGCAAGGGACGGATTTCACTCCTTTGCAAAGCATGGGTGCCTCCACACCATTGATGCACAGCATGCAAGGGACAGATTTTACTCCTTTGCAAAGCATGGGTGCCTCCATTCCCATGATGTACAGTGCTCAAGGGACAGATTTTACTCCTTTGCAAAGCATGGGTGCCTCCACACCCATGATGTACAGCGCACAAGGGTCAGATTTCACTCCGCTGCAAAGCATGGGTGCCTCCACACTCATGACATATGGTGCACAAAAGTTCTACAGTAAGACTAAGAGTATGGAGGTGTGCTCACCCCCATGATGTACTGAGGGTTTTATACAGCTTTGTTGTTTGTTTACTCTGATGTTTGCTCATCCAAACACATCATTTTCGGTGAGCATGGGTATCAATCCTTCATTGACAAAGTCCTAGAAAGTAGAATTTCATAGCATTACCTGATAAACTGGTCGAGTTATGAGGCAATAACCACAAGTGTGGGTAATTTCTCACCCACAACATTGAACATATGGTGAAGGTTAACAGGTTAACGATGTATATTAGATACATACTATAATAATAATACGCTTGACAAACCGCAAATGCTCACAAAGGCACAGTCACAGCCTGTTATGGTAACCTCTTCATGTTTCATTTAAACAAGAGAGTAAAATACTGGGCCGTCACTTAAAGTTAAGGCAAAGAGGAACAAGGACAATATAACAATAACAACAAAAACAAAAATAAACAAACTAAGACAAAAAAGGGTGTGGGGGGTGAGAGGAGAAGCAAATATTGTAAATGAGCATATTGTTGCATAGTGATGGTAGTGTGCATGGGCACCACTTCTGGCACATTGGCATCAGATTAAAAAAAAAAGAATCTGGGCAAAATTGTAAATTTGTAAAGTTTTGACATCTGTTCAAATAAATATGGTACCACTTGTGGAAGGTTTCCATTGGTTGGGCTTTAAAAGGGCAATACATTGACCAGGTCTGGGACAGTTCATCACTGGACATTCAAGATTATTATCTCATCAGAAATATCGCTAAATGTATACCACATTGCAGTAGATACTAACACATATTAATTGACATAGTGCATATAATTTTAAAACTCAAAGAACAGCTGTTCAGTACATAAAACAAAGTAATAATTTATGCGTTGTTGTAATGCGTTCACACACACACACACACACACACACACACTGCATTTTAAAAACAACAGAAACTCGGTTGTAAAAATAAGCTAAGCAATAAAATCAAATATGTATGGGTTCTTCTTCAGTGCTGGTCCTAACTGGTAGTCACTCACTTTGCAACAGTTTTGTTGTAAAGCAGTTCCTTTTTTTCACACCAAATGGAGAAAATTCCCTTTGTTATACACCCAAGAAGCAAAATATTTTATTAGCAAAATATACTCCCAGTCACGCAAAAATGGCGGCCAAAAACAGGAATGGCGATACCCTACTGCTTGTGTTGGAAGCTACTTCATACCAGACAAAAATATTCAGACATATCTAATTTGTTTGCAAAGTTGCAACATGCAAAAGCACCAGAAAGCTAGTTTCAGGACTGCTGAGTATGTCTGTGTACAACAATGATGGTTGAAAGTGAGCATTACGCATGTTTCATGACCCGTCACGTTATGAAACGCGTGTTCACTTCCAACGTGCACAAGATCAACGATGCGAACCGGGGAAAACACTGTTGCTATAAATAACAAAGCACTATCGATGCCGAGATCTGAACACCAAAGTTGCCATATTATTTCCTAAAATGCATTAAAAGTGCAATGAAAATTTTGCATTACAGGTGAAACGTTCGTTATGGCAAAAACAAAAATTCGCGAAACAAATCCAACAAAGAAAAAAAAGTCTTCTAACCACGATTTTCAAACGTACCATGGGCATCTACACACACATTGATGATGTCGTGTCACGTGATAAGCATGGAATTTGTGAATGGGCGCTTTTACCACTGTGCGTCACACTCTGACGCAGGAGAAACATGCGTCACTGGGCTGTCATCATTGTCTGCTAGCACACGATTTCACCCAATTTGGAGGCTACCAATGATGCAGGTGGGTGAAATTCCAAGCAGTTATAGTTACTTGATCATTTCAGACTAGTATTTTATACAGTAGCACTCTTTATTTATAAATAAAGCGTTCAATGTGTTCAATGCACCCTCTTGCAGGCTCAGCTCCGTTTCGTCACATGAAACATACGTCTCTTGCCGAATCATTATTTCACGGTTAGGAACCACAATTACCCAAAAGTAGGCATACGTAGGATCAAAAACAAACATGTTTAGTAATGGTTGCAGTCATTTCAAATTATTTTTCAGTCCATGAACAAGGAGAGAAGAATTGGTCAAAACATAATGTTCGTTTCTGGTGACATGGAACTGGACGGAAGTTGATTCTGTCACACAAAATGTGCATTGTATCATCGTATTGCAGAACGTGCACTGAACAAATCTTCCCTACTTTTTGATTTCTGTGTGAAACTGAGATTGTGCTATAGAATTAATTATGATGTAACTTTGAGATTCTTTTGATTTAAATTTGCCTAGACTAGAAACGATACTAACTTCACGCGACATGGTGTGCTTGCAAAGTTTTTGTTTGGAATTTTTATTGTTGTTTCTTCTGTCCTGTTTTAGTAGTGACATGGTGTGCTTGCAGAGGTTTTTTGTTTTTGTTCTGTTTATTTTTAGTAAACTTTACTAATTTAAGCTGGAAAGAATTCAACATAATATTAATAATATCAATATACTGAGTAGAACTGTACTACTACTTGCATTGTGTGTTTTTCTTTTTCTTATTCATGTTTTTTGTTTGGTTCCTGGGGTGGGTTAGCATTCATGAAAAAGACAGGGGTCTGAGGCAGCATGCTATTAACTATATATGTACTAGTTTACTACATCTTGTTTTTCCATTTCCTCCAACTTTGTTTGCTGTCTCTGAATGTGATGTGTTGTGGACTGCAACTTGTGCTGTGATTTCACTTGTTGGCTCTGTTAAATCTAGGTTCTAGACTACAAGGCTTCATCTGGAGAAGTGCAGATAAAGTTCCTGCGTGAAAATCAGAGCAGCTTCTCGTTCCCTGCAACTGATGACATCCCTTGGGTGCCTGCTGATCAGCTTGCAAAACTAAGCCACTACAGACTGGTGTCAAATGCAGCTGGTTTTTTTGCAGAATAAAAGTTGCTTGAAGTTGTCATTGTTTCACATGAGAACAGATGATTGATTAAATTTTCATGTTAAGTTTCAGTCAATTCATGTAAACATTACTAGTACTGCTCATCACTTTTTTTCTCTCTTTTTTCCCCCCTTTTTTTCTTCTTCACATCAGCAAAACTTGTCAAACTAAAAAAACAACAAAAAAAACCCATGTCAAACTCAAAACAAATGCTTACATACATGTAATGTGTACAAATACTCTGAAAAAATACATTTTCTACATGCTTTTAACAGTTTCCAACCTCAGTGATTATTGAATGTCATGTGAAACATACGTTACATGTCACACGAAACATGCGTTACAATTCAAAGAACATCCGAAGTTGAGGAAGTGTTCCAATATTACTTTGGAACATGTCCACAGCATCAAAAACTATCAAGAATAAATTCATGGTCCACGGTGTTTGTTTGATCTTGAAGGAAAAACTTTTCTTTCCATTCACAAAACTTTTCTTTCCATGTTTCAGTGTCACAGTTTTGCGGGTAGGCTGTTCTACTCTCAAGTGGATGAACCCTCTTAAAAAGTGCACTTAGTTACTCCTAATGATTGTTATTCAAAACCTTTCTATAAAATAATAAGGTTCTTGTTCTAAATATTACATAATGATACTTTTACGTCACACCGAAACATGCATTATGCTCTCCACTTGGACATGTTCGAAACCACCCTAACTTGCAGTCGGGGTCCTAACTGCTTTTCTTTTAATTGTGCCTTAAAATAGGATGTATGTGGAACACAACAAGCCTAACTGGGATAAGCTGCAAGCTGTTTCAGTTTTGACCTCTGATTCCCCCAAACTAGGACCAGCACTGAAGAAGAACCCATATATATATAAATGAAAGCATACATTAACTAGTGTCATCACATTCACAACTATGCTGCCATGTATATAATTTGCCTTAGAAGAATGATGTATACGCTTGTGGTTCTGTCTTCCTCAACAGCTAACACACACACACACACACACACACACACACACACACACACACACACACACACACACACACACACACACACACATGGTACACTATACCTCACACACATGTGCACACACACATGCATAATGTCACAAATATGCACAGTGTCACAAACACACACAATACACAATCACGCACACACACACACACTCTGACATTTGAATGGATTTATTTGTTCAAAAATGCTATTAACTGCAGTACAAAACTAGCTCATAATATTTAGCAAGGACATGACTGTTGTCATCCACAATCACCCAAGCCTTCCATACCACACAGCATTCATACAATATGGCATGTTACCACCGGTGAAACTATTTAAACCAACAACAGTTCACCAGCTGTAACAGTAACAGTGACTGTGCTGGACATTTCCCAAACCAGTGTGACATTTATGAAGGTGGAGAAAGTGGTTCATGGAAACCGGTCAGATAATCACTGTAATTGTAAAGCGTAGGCAGTCAGACCGTCCATACTACTACTAGAGCTGTACTACTACTGGTAATGCAAACAGCCTGCTCCCCTCCATGTCAAGAACACACTTGTATCCATGTATGCGTTATATTACTGTGCTGCGCTTTAGACCAATAAAGAACCAATTGCTGATTTGTTTCCTGGTATATTATATACTATATAATAATAATAATGAATACTTAGAGCGCCTAACCCACACAGGCCCTAAACGTTTACACATTCTTTACAAATACATTTTGTCAGAATTCAATGCATACAACATGAATGCACACAGACTCACGCATGCACACACACAAACACATATATATATATATGATATTGCTGATCATAACTGCTAAAATACTGGCAATTACTGGTTAATGCACCTACTGTGTAATATATATATTTGACTTGGACGATGTGATTGGAAATCAGGTAAAATGTGTGTGTGTCCATATTGCATGGAGATGGTGCTAAAAGTACAAATAAATTTGATCAATAAGTAATTGCATTATTGTGTGTGTGTCTTTATTGAATCTGGGATAGCTCAGTGGTTAGAGCATCAGACTTGTGATTGAAAGGTCCTGGGTTTGAGTCCTGGCAGGAGCAGTGGGAAAACTCTTCTCCAGGGTGAACTTTCTTTGCTGACTCATATTTCGGTATCCGTTCCACCCCAGTGTTACCGCATTAGCACGTAAAAGATCCCGGTGATTCTGCCAAAAGTGCTGGTGGCAGGTTACAGCTAAACATGCATACACCTTACATATGTGGCTTTGAATGAAGTGACACTGTAAACTGGTGCACGGTTGAATGGTGTACACAGAACTTGTGCCGAGACAGCAGCATTTCATGTGGCACCAGCCATGCAACAACCAAAGAAAGCTACCAGTACACCATTTCTGTGGCTATTAATAATACGCGCTATAAAAGGATCAGAATCACATGTGACATGTGCACAGTGAGTCTGCTTGAGAGCAGAGAATAGCGCTGTATAAAAGCTGTGAATAATAATAACAATAAAATTAGGAGTTCTCTAAAAACAACATAAATATTGAAACTCTTTCTGAAATTAATTTTAATGTGCCTGTGTAATGGGTGTGTGAATCATTGCATAGAATATATATGGGTCATTCTCCTGAAAACTGGTCAAAACTGTGACATAGAGGGTAAAAATTCAGAGTGTGAATTTTTTAATGTTATTATTTGGAAATGAAAGCTTGACATCTCTTGTGTACATAAATATAAGACATAAATTGACAGGAACTTGGTTAATTGTGCATTATGTTACGTCATAGGTCAGTGTCTCAGGTGTTACAGAAGACGCCAGAAATGCATGAATAGAGTTGGCTCAGTGGCCAATTTGACTCTTGCTTTTTTTATTTTTTTAATACAATATTTCCTAATTAATAAAGGAATATCTGTCATTGTGACATAAAAAAATAATTGTCCCACCTCTTTAATGATTTTGGTTTAAAATGTCTTCTTTAAAGTACAGACATGCACAGAATAGATTACACATTTCTTTTCCTTAGTTTTTTCTCTTTCTTTTTTCAAAGGGGGGGGGGGGGGGGGGGGGGTTGCATTGCACTAACTTGGTCTGAACCTTATATATAATTATACAGGTCAGAGGGATATGTATTAATTGCTTTCTACAGTTAATAACCAATCGCACTTAATTAGTAATCTGTCTCACATGTTATGCAGACATCATGACAAGTACAAAAGGATATAAGAATCACACACTTGAACCATTGACCAAAAAACTTAATAAACAAGTATAATTATTCATTACAAAAGCGGTGTTCTTTCCACAGTCTAGATTGGAACCAGTATTGACCGCCTGCTTTAGATATCGGGGTAGCCAAGAGTGGCACTGGCAGCAATCTAGTCCACAGTCACCCAAGCCATATTCTCTGCCTCATGCCCTGTGTAAAAGCAAGAAAATCTTTTCACGGTGTCTTACCCTGTCTTGTGATGATGTACCATCAAACTAATTTGGATTGCAAAAGTTTTAGTATTTCTGAAGATCTAGTAGAAGCGATTGTGGCTTTTACCTTGAACATTGCAAAATGATGTTTCTGAATAATACTCTGGCTGATGATGATGCATGACCATATTAAGTTTGACCGATCAGAGATATTGTCCAGGCAAACATTCACTGAAGTGCAGAACCTTCACTGTGACCTTGACCTTGAATACAGCAAAGCAACCTTTTCACAAGACACTCCAGCTTATGAACATGCACTATCAAACTAAGTTGGTCCCCCCAAAAAACCAGCAGTTCAGAACATATAATAGAAATAGTCATATTTGAATTCAGTTACTGTGACCATGACCTTGAAGATAGAAAACCATTGTTTTGCATATGACGCTCTGGCTTATAATGATGTCTTACCATACTGGGTGTGGTTACAAATGGTTCAGCGATGCATGAGACATCATCCAAACTAACATTAACTGAAACGTTTAACTTGGCTGTGACATTGACCTTGAACACAGCAATTCAACATTTTCACTGGATATAAATATATGTTATATGTATATATGGGTTATTCTGAAAACTGGACCAAAGAGGGTGATGATGATGAGTTGATGCTTAATGTCCTCAGATGTCATTTGACATATTAGGGACAAGTTGTGACCAATGCCGAAGCACGGTTCAATAAAATCCACATACGTAAGGTGTATGCGTGTTTAGCTGTAACCTGCCACCTGCACTTTTTGGCAGAATGACCGGGATTTTTTACGTGCTACTGTGGTAACACGGGGGTGGAACGGATACCGAAATAAGAGTCAGCACAGAAAGTCGACCCTGGAGAAGAAAATTCTCCCGCCGTTCCAGCAGGGATTCGAACCCGCGACCTTTCAATCACGAGTCCGGTGCTCTAACCACTGAGCTATCCCCGCCCCCCTACCAAAGAGGGTGCTGCTTTCCTGATGATATAAATAAAAAAACTGTCCAGTGGTGAACTGACCAGGCGTTCTGTTTGCCCAGTGTGAACTGTCTGGTGGTGAATTGACCAGAGGCTCTGTTTGCCTGGTGTGAACTGTTCAGTGAATTGACCAGGCATTCTGTTTGCCCGGTGTGAACTGTCTGGTGGTGAATTGACCAGGCGTTCTGTTTGCCCAGTGTGAACTGCTTGGTGGTGATCTGTCTGGTGGTGAATTGACTAGGCATTCTGTTTGCCTGGTGTGAACTGCCTGGTGGTGAACTGTGTGGTGGTGAATTGACCAGGCGTTCTGTTTGCCCAGTGTGAACTGTCTGGTGGTGAACTGTCTGGTGGTGAATTGACCAGGTGTTCTGTTTGCCCGGTGTGAACTGTTCAGTGGTGAATTGACCAGGCATCCTGTTTGCCCAGTGTGAACTGTCCAGTGATGAACTGACCAGGCGTTCTGTTTGTCCAGTGTGAACTGTCCGATGGTGAACTGACCAGGCATTCTGTTTGCCTGGTGTGAACTGTTCAGTGGGCAGTGGTGACTGGCTGTAGGTGAATTGTCCATGCCTCCCATGTTGTACGTTACATGTTTTTTTCACTTACTTAAGATGCCATAGTCCTGTAGATGCAATAGTTGTGTAGATGCAATAGTCGTGTGGATGCAGGACTCCTGTTGATGCTGAAATCTTCATCATGTGCAACAGTCATGTGGGTGCAACAGTCATGTGGATGCAACAGTTACGTAAATCCTGTTTAAATGCAGGAATCCTGTGGATACAATGATCATATATTAATTATTATGGATGCAACAGTTCTGTAGGTGCAGCATTCATTTAATGTATGACACAATCATGTGAATGCATAATTAGACGTTAAAACTTCAAAAACTATGATTGTATGAAGACAGAAATTGATGAGAGCCAATGACGCACACTGCAGCAACAGGTAATGAGAAGATGTAAAACCTATTTCATGTCACAGATTCTTGACCTGTCTGTCACTAGTGTCAGCCATGCTTTAAATACCTTTTAGTCACTGACAGTAATACTGATAGTGACTGACAGTGACACATTTGTAATCAATTGTGATGCAGTGATGCTTTTTCTTGCTTTTATGCCTGCTTTATGCGTGTATGCACATTACCCCCCCCTCCCCCCACACACACACACAGACATGCTCCACCACATATATACAGACATTCACACACCACCCTCTCATTTGGATTTATTTATGAAAGATTTTTCACACCATTAACTTGATTATGGATGAAAAATTGCGAGCTCAGCCTATCACTAACTGGTATGTCACTGAGTCAGTACTTGTAATTGATACTAGTAATTACCTGTTTTCAGGTGCCATTTTGATGTGGTTCATGAAGTTTGCGTATTTGACCTTGATCGACCATGGGAAGAGTTCAAGGTCACAGCTGTATCAGTGCCGGTGGTGTACATGCGCTGGGATCCAAGTGGCTCACGTCTACTTATTGTGAATGCAGAGGGAACCTTTACTGTCTGGGTGATGGAGGTAAGCTATTTTTGTACCAGATTTAAAGGCTGTCTCTGATTCACTATGGCTGTTCCATCTTCAGACTGGTCTTCCTTGGATTGGGGTGGGGATTCCCTCCCCTACGTTTAGAAAATACTGTTTGTTGTAAATTAGATGATGTATCATTTGTATTTGTATGCAGGCATCAAGGTACAGTTTTCAAGGAACAGTGGGCATATTATGTAATCATCTTATTAATATTATTGCCAGGCTGTTTCACAGTAAATGGTGACAGACTCTTGATCAACATCAACTGTAAAACTTAAAAGTGAATGAAATTGCCTCTGTAAAATATTTTGTGATGTAGTAGTCATTTCTGAATAAGACAATGTATTTTTTTAATAAACAAATCTGATGTAATATTATGCATTATTAGAGAGAGAGAGAGAGAGAGAGAGAGAGAGAGAGAGAGAGAGAGAACTTGAACTCAAAAACTTTATTTTACAAGGATTGTAATTTAGGTTCATTCAAAAACCTGTCTAACAACTAGTCCTTGCTATGCTACTGATGAACAGAGAGATAGAGAGAGTTGAAAATACAGCATGCACCTCTGCGGAAAATGAAAAGTTACAAATCATGCATAAGATAACAATGCAGTTCATAACTTGTGACAGACTGTTATTTCAGACTTGGACAAAAATACATTTCTGTCTTAAAATGATTAATATTCAAATAAACATAAATGTCAAGTTGTGATTTTCAAAATTCTCACCTGTAGATGCAGATGATTTATTTGTAAGCTTCAGAGTGGATTTCTTTGATGTATGGCTTAAGATTGAGCTTGTTTTGAAGTACAAAAGAAAAAGGCAACTATTCACAGGGTTTGTATTGTTACAAGACATTTTTAATGATTTAGTCAGTCACAAGAACCCACAAGAACTCTGACCAACATGTGATGTGACTATCACTATCAGATTTACTGTTGATAAACATAATAATTGCTTCAGTGTGGATTTTTGTTTTATTTTTATGTATCACTTTCAAATTGAGCTTGTTTAGAACATAAAAGTATACATGGGGTTCTTATCCTTAACAAGACATTTTTAGCAAGTGAATGTGACAGAACTTGAACCAGTGTTATTTCACTATCGACTTTGCTGTTTAAAAAATAATTACTGCTTCAAAGTGGATTTGTTCAGTGTATCACATTCAAAATAAACTTGTGTTGAAGTACAAAAGAGAAAAGTAACTCTTCATGTGGTTTGCATTGTTTGCAAGACATTTTTATGACATGCTGATGTGACACAGAAGAACTTTGGATCAAAGTGACTTTTGCTTTCATTCTCAGATTTGCTGTAAGCAGACTTACTGCTGTAACATACTCTGTATGAACAGTTGGTTAATAAATTCTGATGAAGTAAAACTAATTTTAACAAGCTACACTTTATGGAATGCTAGCAGTATGTCACACATTTAATGAAGTTACGTTCACAAGTGGATCTATCCAAGAGAAGTCACATTTACATGTGACTCCACCAGACTAAGTAAATCTATGAGATGCTGGCTGCGTGTCTCTTTCGACACGTCCGGTCAAATTATCTCCCCAAATATCACCCATAACTGCACAATAATGGTAAAAGATGTGGTACTTGACAAGTTTTCACCCATATCAAAGTTTAATTTGAATGTGATGATCTTGAAACCACTTTCTGAAAATGAAAATAAAATATATAAAAAAGAAATCAAAGCACTAGACTTTTCCAGCAGCATGTCCAGTTCATGAGGTCTGGTCATTTGCTGCAGTTCTGCTGTTTGACATATATATTCGTATACAGATGGGGGGGAAGGTAGAAAAAAAAGGTGTTTATCTGCTATCATGGTACCACTTGCATGGACATCAAATTTTGCTGACAATTTGTACTTGTAATTATTGGTTTTCATTTTTGAATTAAAAAAACATTTTATTTTATTGTGAGACCCCCACCCCAAGTTTTGTATTTAGATGATTAACTTTCTACAAACCAGCTACTGCTTGGACCAACAAACAGCTTGATGTCTATCACTTTATGGTGCTCAACTGACTAAAAAATTAAATAAAATCCCAAGTCACTAATTTAGTAATTATGTTGTTCGTTTTGCCTTTGTTTTTCTGTGATCAGGATAACTGTTTCATCAATGTGATGTACATTTTACACGCAATATGACAATGGACTGTTGTTTATGTGAGAAAAGGGCCCAAACCCAACACATTGCCTGGAGGAGTGGGAGGACAATGGTGGTTGATCAGCATTACGCTCACAATTGATTTGAGTAATTGTGTACTCAAATTCACCGTAAAATGCAATACAAATTATGTTTGTTACCTCTGTGAGCAGTAATTGTGTACTCAAATTCACCGTAAAATGCAATACAAATTATGTTTGTTACCTCTGTGAGCAACACAGTTTAGAACAACATGAACTTTGCGCCCATCTTAGTCAAAAGAGGAAAGATTCATGCAGGCAGTAGACTTTGCCACACACCAATGTAGTCAGAGTTATTGATTACGCATTGTTTTGTGTGAAACTAAAGGTGTATGACAGATAAAACTGTCTCTAGCAGAAACTGTTCACAGTTGGGTTGTTCCACAGAACTAGCGACCAAACGGTGGCGGTAGGATGTAAAGACAACTGCCTGTAAACTGACTGGTGATACTGTTGTCTGCAGCTGCCGGCAAGCACAATGCTGACTCCTATTTCACCTGCTGATTGGCTTTTCCTTTTGTATGAAGTATATAATTCTTTTGCTAGTCGCTCCTATGGTTGCATGACCCTGTTTTCAGGGGCTTCTCATAGGATTGATTGCACCTAGCATGTAGAGTAGAATGAGGCCTGGAGAGGGTCTTATTCTCCAAAGTAGGTTCTTTATAAAGGGAATGGTTTTCTTCTGCTTCTTCTCTCTTGTTCTTTTTAAGTGTGCAAACAGCTTTTAAAAGGTATTATTTACCCACTGGCTGTAAAAGCACACAACATTCTAGATCTAGTTAGTGTGCTACTCTCTGGGGCAGCTAGATCTAGTTCTTTCCCTTTGTAGTTTGTAGGAGTGTGCACTCTCTCTCTCTCTCTCTGTCTTTGTATGTATGCCTCCATATTATAAGTGTGACTGTACACCATGACTCCCAGTCCTTGTATTTTAGTTGAATGTTTCATTTGACAGTTTACCTGCCCTGTGGCTTGTGTTACGAACTGTCCCACTCTACTTATAGCACTAGCTGATCAAACCGTGGCAGGAGTTAGGCAAGATAGAATTGCCTGGTGTCAGCATTGGGAAGGTTGTGTTGCTTGAAACTGTACATGTAGAAAAGCATTGGGAAGGTTGTGTTGCTTGAAACTGTACATGTAGAAAAGCATTGGGAAGGTTGTGTAGCTTGAAACTGTACATGTAGAAAAGCATTGGGAAGGTTGTGTAGCTTGAAACTGTACATGTAGAAAAGCATTGGGAAGGTTGTGTTGCTTGAAACTGTACATGTAGAAAAGCATTGGGAAGGTTGTGTTGCTTGAAACTGTACATGTAGAAAAGCATTGGGAAGGTTGTGTTGCTTGAAACTGTACATGTAGAAAAGCATTGGGAAGGTTGTGTTGCTTGAAACTGTACATGTAGAAAAGCATTGGGAAGGTTGTGTTGCTTGAAACTGTACATGTAGAAAAGCATTGGGAAGGTTGTGTTGCTTGAAACTGTACATGTAGAAAAGCATTGGGAAGGTTGTGTTGCTTGAAACTGTACATGTAGAAAAGCATTGGGAAGGTTGTGTTGCTTGAAACTGTACATGTAGAAAAGCATTGGGAAGGTTGTGTTGCTTGAAACTGTACATGTAGAAAAGCATTGGGAAGGTTGTGTTGCTTGAAACTGTACATGTAGAAAAGCATTGGGAAGGTTGTGTTGCTTGAAACTGTACATGTAGAAAAGCATTGGGAAGGTTGTGTTGCTTGAAACTGTACATGTAGAAAAGCATTGGGAAGGTTGTGTTGCTTGAAACTGTACATGTAGAAAAGCATTGGGAAGGTTGTGTTGCTTGAAACTGTACATGTAGAAAAGCATTGGGAAGGTTGTGTTGCTTGAAACTGTACATGTAGAAAAGCATTGGGAAGGTTGTGTAGCTTGAAACTGTACATGTAGAAAAGCATTGGGAAGGTTGTGTTGCTTGAAACTGTACATGTAGAAAAGCATTGGGAAGGTTGTGTTGCTTGAAACTGTACATGTAGAAAAGCATTGGGAAGGTTGTGTAGCTTGAAACTGTACATGTAGAAAAGCATTGGGAAGGTTGTGTTGCTTGAAACTGTACATGTAGAAAAGCATTGGGAAGGTTGTGTTGCTTGAAACTGTACATGTAGAAAAGCATTGGGAAGGTTGTGTTGCTTGAAACTGTACATGTAGAAAAGCATTGGGAAGGTTGTGTTGCTTGAAACTGTACATGTAGAAAAGCATTGGGAAGGTTGTGTAGCTTGAAACTACCTGTAGAAAAGCATTGGGAAGGTTGTGTTGCTTGAAACTGTACATGTAGAAAAGCATTGGGAAGGCTGTGTAGCTTGAAACTGTACATGATGTAGAAAAGTATTGGGACGGTTGTGTAGCTTGAAACTGTACATGATGTAGAAAAGCACTGGGACAGTTGTACAAACTGTACATGATTTAGAAAAGCACTGGGGCACTGGGACGGTTGTACAAACTGTACATGATTTAGAAAAGCACTGGGACAGTTGTACAAACTGTACATGATTTAGAAAAGCACTGGGACGGTTGTACAAACTGTACATGATGTAGAAAAGCACTGGGACGGTTGTATAAACTGTACATGATGTAGAAAAGCACTGGGACGGTTGTATAAACTGTACATGATGTAGAAAAGCACTGGGACGGTTGTACAAACTGTACATGATGTAGAAAAGCACTGGGACGGTTGTACAAACTGTACATGATGTAGAAAAGCACTGGGACGGTTGTACAAACTGTACATGATGTAGAAAAGCACTGGGACGGTTGTACAAACTGTACATGATGTAGAAAAGCACTGGGACGGTTGTACAAACTGTACATGATGTAGAAAAGCACTGGGATGGTTGTACAAACTGTACATGATGTAGAAAAGCACTGGGACGGTTGTACAAACTGTACATGATGTAGAAAAGCACTGGGACGGTTGTACAAACTGTACATGATGTAGAAAAGCACTGGGACGGTTGTACAAACTGTACATGATGTAGAAAAGCACTGGGACGGTTGTACAAACTGTACATGATGTAGAAAAGCACTGGGACGGTTGTACAAACTGTACATGATGTAGAAAAGCACTGGGACGGTTGTACAAACTGTACATGATGTAGAAAAGCACTGGGACGGTTGTACAAACTGTACATGATGTAGAAAAGCACTGGGACGGTTGTACAAACTGTACATGATGTAGAAAAGCACTGGGACGGTTGTACAAACTGTACATGATGTAGAAAAGCACTGGGACGGTTGTACAAACTGTACATGATGTAGAAAAGCACTGGGACGGTTGTACAAACTGTACATGATGTAGAAAAGCACTGGGACGGTTGTACAAACTGTACATGATGTAGAAAAGCACTGGGACGGTTGTATAAACTGTACATGATGTAGAAAAGCACTGGGACGGTTGTATAAACTGTACATGATGTAGAAAAGCACTGGGACGGTTGTATAAACTGTACATGATGTAGAAAAGCACTGGGACAGTTGTACAAACTGTACATGATGTAGAAAAGCACTGGGACTGTTGTACAAACTGTACATGATGTAGAAAAGCACTGGGACTGTTGTATAAACTGTACATGATGTAGAAAAGCACTGGGACAGTTGTATAAACTGTACATGATGTAGAAAAGCACTGGGACAGTTGTACAAACTGTACATGATGTAGAAAAGCACTGGGACTGTTGTATAAACTGTACATGATCATATATGATGTAGAAAAGCACTGGGATGGTTGTATAAACTGTACATGATGTAGAAAAGCACTGGGACGGTTGTATAAACTGTACATGATGTAGAAAAGCACTGGGATGGTTGTATAAACTGTACATGATGTAGAAAAGCACTGGGACGGTTGTATAAACTGTACATGATGTAGAAAAGCACTGGGACGGTTGTATAAACTGTACATGATGTAGAAAAGCACTGGGACTGTTGTATAAACTGTACATGATCATATATGATGTAGAAAAGCACTGGGACGGTTGTATAGCTCTTCAGACTGTACATGTGGAGAGCACACTTGCCCTGCGTCCTGTCGTTTTTACCCTTTCACTCTTGTCCCTTTTTTTGGTCATAACTTCATGCTTGGCCTGACTGGTCAGCAGGCCAGTACTTGACACCATGTCACATTTTGGCAACAGCTGGTAGCAGACTTGTTGTTGTGGTAATTTTTTTATTTTATGCTTGGCCTGACTGAGTGAGCAGGCCAGGACTTTTGGTAACAGCTCGTAGCTGTATTGTGCAGTTGTTGTATGGGTGTGATACTGATAGTGACGATGAATGAACCAACGCCAAGAAACAATTTTTGCACATTTACTTGGCAAAAATAAGATTGTGATGTCTTTAGGTCTTACTTGTGTGATTTGCTTGACTGTATGCTTACAGAACTACCTGATCAACCGGTGGCAGGAGACAGGTAAGCTAGAGTTGGTAGGCGAGGTAGTGATGTCTTATGTCTTACTTATGTGCTTTGCTTGACTGTATGCTTACAGAACTACCTGATCAACCGGTGGCAGGAGTTAGGCAAGCTAGAGCTGGTAGGCGAGGTAGTGATGTCTTATGTCTTACTTATGTGCTTTGCTTGACTGTATGCTTACAGAACTACCTGATCAACCGGTGGCAGGAGATCGGCAAGACGGAGGTGCCGGGCGAGGAGGTGTTGGTGCTGGCGTGGCTGCACAGTGGCATTCAGGTGTGTGTGCACTTTGTATTGTTTCTATCCATTCCTTTTTTCTTTCTGTTTTTCCTCTTCTTTAATCTGATATCAATAAATTAGAACGGTTGATAGTACAAGTATGTCCTAACCTTATTTGCTCATTTATTAGGGGTAATGTTGAAGGTATTAACTCTTTGAAAATTTGTGTTTCATGTTTGTGAATGTATGTTTTATGTTATGTGGACTGACTTGAAAAAGGGTTTGTGATATATATGTATGAGAGGTTTTGAAGGGTGCGTTTGCTCATGACTGAATTTGATTGTCCTGAGATGACCGTGTGCTGTTGACAGGACATTAAAATCCAATTACTAACTTCTGTTCATTGCGTAATATTTTTTGACTGCGTCCGATTCTATAATGTGGTTTTGTTTTATTAGCAAACATTTTCTGCAGAATCTGCAAGAAGAAAACTGGTCTTTTAATACACTGTGCAGAAATATGAGAAGAAAAAAAACTGTTTTCATACACTGCACTCGGATAGACAGGAATATGAGATATGAGAGAGAAGAAAAGAGAGAGAAAACCCCCCAGTCTTTTCACACACTGTGCATTGCAGAGCAGAGATTTGTTTTACTGGCCCCAATCCTGACACCCCAATCCGGATGGTAACAGGCTGCACACAAGTCCCTTCAGTATTGAGGCCATCAGTTTGCAGTGGATTAACTTTATTCCAAGATATATTTAGAAATACAAAATTAAAATAGGTCATCACATTGGCTAATTTTCTGACTGTAATAAAACGACACTGGGTGCATTTGCATGGAAATGTGGATAGGCTGTTTTTCCGACTGTAAGAATCCCACACTGGGTGCATTTGCGTGGAGATGTGGATAAAGATAAGTTTGTGGAACCGCTGATGCAGTGAGCTCTCCACTGCTGACTGGTGTGGCCTGTTACAACCACAGTATTGGCATTGCCTCAGACAGTTCTGTATAGAAGTGTATTATGATTATGATGCCTGTCTGACAGTTTTGTAGTGTAGAAGTGTATGCCCATGTGACATATTTGTAGTGTAGAAGTGTATGCCCATGTGACAGATTTGTAGTATAGAAGTGTATGCCCATGTGACAGATTTGTAGTATCGAAGTGTATGCCCATCTGACAGATTTGGAGTATAGAAGTGTATGCCCATCTGACAGATTTGTAGTATAGAAGTGTATGCCCATCTGACAGATTTGGAGTATAGAAGTGCATGCCCATGTGACAGATTTGTAGTATAGAAGTGCATGCCCATTTGACAGATTTGTAGTATGGAAGTATATGCCCGTCTGACAGATTTGTAGTATAGAAGTGTATGCCCATCTCACAGTTTTGTATTAAAGTGTATGCCCACCTGACAGTTTTGTGTAGAACTGTTTTACATGTCTGACAGTTTTGTGTAGGGCTGGATGCCCATCTGACAGTTTTGTATAGAAATGTTTGCCCATCTGACAGTAGAACTGTATACACATCTTACAGTTTTGTGTAGGACTATAATTGTATATATGTATGCCCATCTGATTTTGTACAGAACTGTAAGCCCATCTGACTAGAAATGTATGCCCATCAGATAGTTTAGTAGTATAGCAGTGTATGGCTGTCTCACAATTTTGTATAGAATGGTATGCCCATCTGACAGTTTTGTATAGAACTGTATGCCCATCTGACATTAATTATGCCCATCTTACAGTTTTGTGTAGAACTGTATACCCATCTGACATGCCCATCTGACAGTTTTGTGTAGAACTGTATGCCCATCTGACAGTTTTGTGTAGAACTGTACACCCATCTGACAGTTTTGTGTAGAACTGTATACCCATCTTGGCATCTGCCCATTTGAAATTACTGCATCCATCTGTCATTTGTTCATGAGCCAGAGTGTTGTGCATAAATATTGATTTGCATTTTTCAAGGTAATGGTCACAGTAGAAGCTCTTAGTCTTATAATAAAAATATTACTGACTTCCTAGCATCTCTATTGAGCTGTTGACCCTTTTGCAACCAAGCTTGGCTTGATGGTATGACATTATGAGCCAGAGTTTCTGGTGAAAAGACTGGATTGCTATAGTCAAGGTCAAGTTTAGAACAAAGGTTCAAAACTTCATTAAATGTTTGTCAGTTCTGTGCTTTCTGTGCCACTGATCAGTCTCTGTGCAACCCAACCTGTTGTGTTGGTGTACAATCATTAGTAAGCAGACATAATGGGCGTGTATATGTTGCGGTCGATTTCAATGTTTTGATGTTTACTTAAGGAATGATTGTTTTATTATATTTATTGAACGTTTTCAGTTATTGGTGAGCCAGAAGAATAATGTGTGTGAGCATGTGTGCATGTGTGCCTGGATTTAATATGTTACTTCATTAATGCTGCCTATAATCTATATGTTGTGGTCGATTGAGTGTTTCGATTTTAACGTTTTATTGTTTAAGGAATTTTGTTTTATTGTAATTTATTGAATGTTTTAAGTTACTGGTGAGCCAGAAGAAGAATATGTGTGTGTGTGTGTGTGTGTAGGTGGGTGGGTGCATGCGTGTGTGTGTACATTGTTATTGTTAAGTATTCCTTGTATTTGAGCGGTTTTTAGCTCTGTGTTTTACTGAGTTGTTGATGTTTTATTGTTAACTGTATTGAATGTTTTTATGTAAATGACGAGCCAGAAATCAAATTTCTCTACATAGAGACAATAAAGTTGTATTGTATACTGACAATAACACTGTGACTTGCAATAGCAGTGGGCATTCAGTAGTGGGTATTTAGCTGCACAAAATGACAAACTGTTTTTATTTTTCTGCTTCAGTCTTTTCTTATGCACAGTTTGCTTAATACTGGCAAGTCAGGCACGACAACCCTCATCAGTAGTCTGAAATTAGTTTCTTAAGATCGTGAATGTCAGCACACTTTTACAGTCTTTGGGGGATTTCAGCCTGTGCGACATCTGAATGCTATTTGTTCATGGCATGATGAGAATCCCCAGAAGTGTTGTCGGTAATCCTTATGGTCTATTTGTTTCTGTCCAGGTTTTGTTCAATCCTGACAAGCAGAATGTGGTGGCCTACAACGAAAAATTCCAGAGGTCAAAATTCAGTCCCACAGTCTCTCTGTTTGGCCACAAACCGGTGGATGGCTGGATGGCAGTCACCTCATCAGGGATGGTAAGGTTAAGTAATGTTAAGGTCTAGGCTCTGATGAAAGGTGCCATGGCCCAGTGGCAAGAACACTGAGGTGTTTTATGCTGAGACCAGCATCAGGATGTGTGTCACAAGTGATCTGACGATGGACTGTTCAACCTTCATACAATGTACTGGTTTTTGAATTGGGCCCTGTAATGGAGTAAAAAGAATGTTAAAATTTTGGATCCTGTTGCTTTGAAACCAGAGCTGTGAAAGGTTCTCTCTTTTGCGACTGGAGTAGGTCAGAATGTAGCTTTGCTTGCTGCCAGGAACTCTGCCTTTCTGTAGTTTTTGCCATCCCATGTCATTCAGGTTCATTTTTGCTCCAATTTGTTTCAGGCATGAAGAGATGTGTATCATCAGCACTGAAACATCTAGCATGCTCACCACATTGATTGCTGCAAATTTTTTGAGTTTTGATAAACAGATGGTAGATCTAGTTGCATCCCCATCTTCCAGACTGTTTCTGCCTCATCATCACAACTTTTTTGATACCATGGTCATTCTGTTGCCAGCTGGTCTCTTGGTTTTTGCAGTTCTGTTTTGAATGGCAGTAATATACAATATGTCATGAAACCAGTAGACAGAAGAACTAAGACAGCAGCTTCAAACAGCACTTAGTATACAAATACAATATTTGATGAAGCTTTAAGTAGTATTTATAGGACATTATGTGTAGAGAATGGGTCTTGAAACCAGAGTTCCTCCTGACTACTTGTTCTGCAGGTACAGATACCAAGTTTCATTTCTGCAACTTTTGTTTGCATGTACTGTCTGTGCAGCCTAAGGCATCAGTGAATATCTTCATATAGTCTTTTCTTTTTTCATACTCATCATTTTAGATTGAAGGACAGGCCTCCAGATTGCTGTCATAATACCCATTTCTTATTGCCCCCCTCAACCCCCCCTGTAGCCTTGGCAACACCTGGACCTCCTGTACCCATGGCAGCCCCTGGACCCCAGGTACCCATGGCAACCCCTAGACCCCCTGTACCCATGGCAACCCCTAGACCCCGGCAACCACCCATGGCAACCCCTGGACCCCCTGTATCCATGGCAACCCCTGGACCCCCTGTACCCATGGCAACCCCTGGACCCGTGGCAACCCCTGGACCCCCTGGACCCGTGGCAACCCCTGGACCAGTATGTAGCCTTGGCAACCACTGAATCTCCCCTGTAGCCTTGACAACCCCTGAATCCCCCCTGTACCCTTGGCAACCCCAGGACCCCTCCTCCCCCTCCCCAACCTTTGGGTGGTAGACTTGCTAGCAGTGCCAGTGGTGCACATGTACTGGTTACATCAACTATGACTAATACTGGTTACGTTAAACAGGGCTGGTGATAATGGTTACAGTGGTGTTAACTGACATTGGTTACCATGACTGATATTGATTACAGTGATTATGATTGATGGTATTGTGATCATGGTTACAGTGACTGTGATTGGTTACAATGACTATAATGATATTAGTCACAGTGACCATGACTGATGATACCTGTCACAGTGACCATAGTTATAATAATGATAATGTACTCTTTTATGTTTTTAAAAATATTTTTAGCACAGCCCATTACAAAGCAAGGAATCAAAGTACGATCAAAACAAACTTCCACTTGCATGCATGCGTGCACACACACTTGCATGCACGCGCACACACACACACACACACACACACACACACACACACACACATGCACACATACATAGAGCTAGACGGTTTGCAGCAGTTGTAGGATTTAAACAGATGGGTCATAAGAGCAGTTTTAACAGTGGTTGACTGAATGTGTCTTAATTTCATGAGGTAGCAGGATCAGCATAGGAAAATTAGTGATGTCCAGATGTTTCGGTCATAATGGGCAGGATGCATAGAGTTTCTTGAGTCATAGGAGGAGTGAGCTGTCTTGATGGAGAATATGCATACAGAAGATCAAGCATATAAACAGGAGTCTGTATCAGAGAAAAAGGAGTGACAAAATGTGGACAACATGTACTCAGTACATACTTAGACAGGCAGCCAGTAAAGAGTTCTGAGAAGAACTGAAGTATGATTTCATTTATGAATTTTGAGCATGAGTCTTGCAGTTGAGTTTTGAACCATTTGTATTTCTCTTAATATTGAATAATATTGAGGACAACCTGAAAGGAGTGAGTTACTGTAGGAGAAGGGCAGACACAATTACAAGGGATTTTGTTGTCAACAGAAAGAAGAGGGTGAATTGAACTGGTGCAGTAAAGTTCAAATAAGCTGATTGGGAGACTTTTTACTCTCCAGTTCTACAGTTATGTCATCTGTGATGTAGAATCCAAGAGTTCAGGCAGAAGAGGAAAACGATATTTCACTGTCACAGACAGAGATGTTTGTGGCTTTCGAGACTGCAACTGACCTGGAAGATGTGCACTTGAAGAGGGCCTCTGCTTTGTCATTGTTACGTTTTAGTTTGTTTTCCAGCATCCAGGCCTGGGTGTCTTAAGAGACAGGTTTTTGAAGAAGATATTAAACAGTGAATATTTTGTTGAGGGACAGTCTTCATGTTAAGTGTCATCTGCAAAAGACAGACATAATGGAGTGGCACTGAATCAAGCCAGAGAGAGGTTTTCATGGTGCTGGTTACAGTAACCGTGACCGGTGGTACTGGTTACAGTGATATATTGCTATTGGTAACAGTGACTGTTGTGTTCTCAAGAGCTGTCTCTCGTCACTGGCATGATGAACATCAGTCAGCATTACACTGACCATCACCAATTATTGTCATTTCAACAATAGCAAAACAAGGATTCTTTTTACATTTGTGTACAAAGTATAAACACAACTGTACGTGCAATCAATCACACATATGAATAACACTTTGCAGCAAGTTTACTGTTGGCTGGTTCTGCTTTGACAGTCAGTTCATCATAAGAAATGTTACAAGGGTGAGTGAGAGGGAAATAAACCAGTGCACAGTCAGTTCATCATAAGAAATGTTACAAGGGTGAGTGAGAGGGAAATAAACCAGTGCACAGATTTCACCCAGTCTGCATTCCCAGTGCACAAGACTCGTGTAAAACACTGACTTCACCAACCTACATCATATTGCACCAGCAACAACTGTCATTAATAACAGAACAAGTCTCTAATTACACTGTTTTGCAGTTTACTCTCTTTTTGATATTTGTCTGTTTTTGTGTCATCTACCAGATAACAGTGGGGCTGCTGCAGGATCAGGGGCAGAAGGTGCTGATGGCAAAAGAGTGTTTGGCGCCCGGCTATTTGCGTCTGACCCAGGCTGACATTGCCTTCATGGCCTCAGGAGATGTCATGGTCGCTGCCAGTGATGGGACAGTAGGGTCCGCAGTGCAGTGTTTCAATGTGTCGGTGAAAATGGAAAATAACTCCTGCCACATTTTCAGTGCTCCAGGTGCCAGCTTCTTCCTCAAGAGTCTGACTGACTACAACAACAGAGATAATCAGAATGTGGGTTTGTTCAACAAATTGTGAACTTGTAAGTTTATATGGGGAAAATGTACAGGTTTTATCCACAGGGAACAGCATGTTTATAATGCTTTATAGAAGAAAAAGGTATTGAAGAAAAATGGCATGGGAAGGAAAGACAGTTTGGTGTTCTATGTTATGGGTTAGCTGTGGACTCCATAGAGATAAGCTGTGAATTCCACATTAGCTGTGAATTCCATAGGAATAAGCTATGAATTCCACAATAGCTGTGAATTTCATAGGCTAAAGCTATGAATTCCACATTAGCAGTGAATTCCATAGGGATAAGCTATGAATTCCACAATAGCTGTGAATTTCATAGGATAAACAGTGAATTCCACATTAGCTGTGAATTCCATATTAATGGATAAGCTATGAATAGCTGTAAAATCCATGGGGATAAGCTATAATAATAATAATGTACATTTGTCATGCGCTCATCAACGCCCTGAGTGCGCACATGATACATATTAACCTAAATATGATATTCTATACACATGTAGAGCACAGTCCTACCAAAACAATTTACATAAAGTATTATACGGTAACACACACACATTGACTGTAGCAGAAACTGGGTACTGATATTAGTTGGGATGAAAATATTGTGAAAAGGGATGGTTTTCTGTTTGGCTTTAAAAGATGAAAGGGTTGAGCAGTGTCTATGAATTCCATATTAGCTGTGACTTCCATATTAACTAATTAAGGGATAAGCTAGGAATTCCACATTAGCTGTGAATTTTATATTATGGGGTAAGCTATACATTCCACATGAGCTGTGAATTCCATAGGAATAAGCTACGAATTCCATATTAGCTGTGACTTTCATATTAACTAAGTAAGGGATAAGATAGATAGCTATGGAACCAAACTAGGTGTGTTGATGTAATATTACTAATAACCAGACCTTATGCAAACAAAATGGTTGTATAGTATACTGAAAAAAGCAATTAACTGTCACCTTATCTAGGCATCAGATGGGTATTTTACCTCGAAAGGTGACATATCTTTTGCTCTGTTTTGTGTTCTTCAGATGTACATATCCAAGATTTGCTTCTTGAATCGGGAAAACAGTGATGTGTTGTTGGTGTGTTGCGCTGGCCCGGGCTACAGCTGTGTGGAAGTGTGGCACCTCTTGGAGCAAACAATGCCACTTCACCGCATGTTCCAGTCTGCTGCCAACCCAGAACTGGCCTGCAAGACCCCCAAGTGGATGCATAAGAACTCCATTCAGCACAACGCCCATCTGACGGATATTGCCAGGCCCAAGCTACCCATGAATCGCTCCTATAACATTGAGGCCTCGGCATTTCTTTCATACTTTGCTTGCACTTACAAAGATGGTGTTATCAAGATCATCCACCGACAGAGCTACCAGGTTTGTGCTCATAATTGGGTTTTTTGATGTGTGCATGTGTATATAAATATAAACTCTCAAAAGGTCACATTACCCTACCCCACATGGAGAGTTTTCAAGTGGAAGAGAATTGCATCAAAAATAGGCACACAAACTTTCATGCCTCTGTTGGCTTGTTTGTTACTGTGTCTGATAGTTGGGGAAAAAGTGTTTTACAGTTAAAGAATAATACACAAAATGAATACTTCTGTGTGTTTTTTATTTCATGAAGGCTGCAAAGCAACATCATCTTATGTTTTGCCACACTGCAGAGGAGATGTTTGTCTTCCATGGAAAAATGATGGATGATATTTAAAAGCATCAGCAGTTTACGTTTCTAATAGAAATTTGAAAATAGTGGTTTTCCACATTAGGCATACAGTCATTGTCTTAAATAGTAGGTTTTCCATATTAGGCATACAGTCCTTCCCTTATGGTGGTTTTCCACGTTAGGCATACAGTCCTCTTACAGTGGTTTTCCACATTAGGCATACAGTCCTTCTCTTATAGTGGTTTTCTACATTAGGCATACAGTCCTTCCCTTGTAGTGGTTTTCCACATTAGGCATACAGTCCTTCTGTTATAGTGGTTTTCCACATTAGGCGTACAGTCGCTCTCTTCAGCAAGTTGGGACAAGCTAGCACAGGAGGTGAAGGGAGGCTGCTGAGATGGCTGATAACCAGACACATCAGTAGTTTCTTTCTCTGCTCACTTCTATTATGGTATCTGTTACTGCAGTAGCATGTAAAGCCCGTTCTTAATTGGGCGAATGTTTCTTCGCGAACCTAGTTGGAAGTATTCGGCGAAGCTAGTTGGTTCTTAATTGGGCCAACTTTTCTTCGCGAACCTAGTTGGAAGTATTCGTCGAAGCTATATTCGGGGTCCAAAAACCTTCGCTCAACATGTTCTGGGAACATTCGCCCTATTGGACGATCATTGCCTCTGATTGGCTGAGAGCAGAGCTCTCCTGTGAATGGAGAAAAAACAAAAATAAAAATGGATGCTGGTGTCGCTAGGTTCTTCACTCGCTTCGGAGGGAATTTGTTTATTTGTTGACTTGTGGAAGGCGCAGCCTTGTCTCAGAGACCCAGAATGAGATAGTAGTTAGTTGAATTACCCTGTGAGGGATGATTAAAGCACACTGACTTGACTTGACTTTAGCCTACATTTTCGATCATGCTGTCTGCTACGCGTCTGCCGCAAGTTCGGGCCGAAGCTTGCATCTCATTACAAGCCAGTTGAGAATGAAGTCAAGTTTGGACTGTCCGAACCATATTCGGCGAACTAAATGTTCAATTAAGAAACGAATCATAGTTCGTCGAAGTGTCCGAAGTATGTTCGGGCGAACAAACATTCGCCCAGTTAAGAACGGGCTTAAAAAATCCCAGCCAAATTGCCAAAAATGCAGACGGCAGGTTACAGCCAAACATACGTGCACCCTATGTTTGTGGCTTTGCATGAAGTGACATAATACGGTGCATGGTCGTACGGTGTTCACAGAATGTGCTGAGATGGCAGCAGCTTCAAGTGTCACCAGCCATGTAGAACCCAACAGCACTGCAAGCACATCACTTGGGTGGATGTTCAAGTGGCACCAGCCATGTAGAACCCAACAGCACTGCAAGCACATCACTTGGGTGGATGTTCAAGTGGCACCAGCCATGTAGAACCCAACAGCACTGCAAGCACATCACTTGGGTGGATGTTCAAGTGCCACCAGCCATGTAGAACCCAACAGCACTGCAAGCACATCACTTGGGTGGATGTTCAAGTGGCACCAGCCATGTAGAACCCAACAGCACTGCAAGCACATCACTTGGGTGGATGTTCAAGTGGCACCAGCCATGTAGAACCCAACAGCACTGCAAGCACATCACTTGGGTGGATGTTCAAGTGGCACCAGCCATGTAGAACCCAACAGCACTGCAAGCACATCACTTGGGTGGATCTTCAAGTGGCACCAGCCATGTAGAACCCAACAGCACTGCAAGCACATCACTTGGGTGGATGTTCAAAGCATGCTGTAAAAAGATAGTCAGTCATTTAAAGTTGCATGTGACATGAGCGCAGAGAGTCTGCTTGAGAGTGGAGAATAGCACTATATAAAAGCAATCAACAACGACAACAACAATAGTGTGTTTGAATTTTGCAGACCTGTTATTTTTGTTCTGAAAGCAAGTTATGAAGTCAAAATTTAATGTTCTTTTTTTTATCAGCATGACTCCAGTCATTTGAGAAGATTTAAAACTATTAGTGTAATTTTGTAATGTGTAAAGTTGCAGTTGTTTCCAGTTGGTATGTTACACAATCGGTGGTACTTGCCATTTTGTTGTGGTGCATGTGGGGCCAAAGATAGAGAGGGGAAGGCCAAGCAAACGAAACATATTCGGGTCATCGTCATCAACATGCAACTCATAACTAATGCAAACCATTTTTTTGGTTGATGTTTTACAGCATTTGTTCATAATTTTAGATGCTCATGTGTTTCAGTTTTGAAGATGAAGCATGGGGACGTTGTTGTTTCCTATGTAATGCTGGTGCACATGTGTGACAGAATTGCTTTTTGGGTCTTGCATTATGAAGTGGGGAGAGAGGACAAATATAATTTTAGGTCATTGTGACACTGAAACCAATTGATATCCAGTCATCACATTATTTATGAAATCTCAATCAGTGTTCATTAAAAGTCATGACATTTCAATTACCATTATTAGACTTTTGTGTATGATTTCTCTTCTTTTCTTGATTTTCAGTTTGAATCTGTACCTTGACAATTGGCTCATCATAGCACTTAGCACCCAGAAGAATACTTTTTAAAGCACTTGTCAAGCTTTTGAAAAATCCAGACAAAGAAGATGAAAAAACTAAGCTCTGTTAGTCTTTACTTTTTTATTTGCGATTTGTTTAGAGCATAAACAGTTGCATTGACAAACTATTGCACATCATCAGTGACCAGAATAATAAGTCATGCTTCATCAATTGAGTTAAATACTGAAGATAGAAAACCACATTTGTTGCATGTTCATCATGAAATAAACTAGAATTTCTCTTAACAGACCAGCAGACTTGTTTATTATGGTCATCAGTAACATGTAAACACATAGCCAAACACAAGATAAAATCACCTGTAACTCAGCAGTCAATAAAAAAAAAATATATATATATGATCTGTACATTGGGTTTCAGTGATGATAGGTGGAGAAGTTTGAAAATGGCAGTTGAAAATGTACCTTTTGAGAGTTTATTACAAACAAGTCTATGCTTCTTGGGTTTGAGATTTTAAAAAAATAAAAAATGGTGTAGTGGTTAAAAACAAAGAGAGAGAGAGAGAGATTTTAATTGTTCTAATGTAGAGCTGTCAAAACCTTCAGCTGTCAAATGTTTCCTGCATTGAGAATGTTGAGCTGTCAGAGGTTTCCTCCACTGAGAACCATCAGCTGTCAAAGGTTTCCTCTGTTGAGAACCATTTGCTGTCAAAGGTTTGCTCTGCTGAGAACCATTAGCTGTCAAAAGTTTCCTCTGTTGAGAACTGTTGGCTGTCAAAGGTTTCCTCTGCTGAGAACTGTCAGCTGTGAAAGGTTTCCTCTGCTGAGAACTGTCAGCTGTGAAAGGTTTCCTCTGTTGAGAACCATCAGTTATCAAAGGCTTCCTCTGCTTGGAACCATCAGCTGTCAAAGGTTTTCTTTGTTGAGTACCATCTGCTGTCAAAGGTTTCCTCTGTTGTTGAGAACCTTTAAATGTCAAAGGTTTCCTCTGCTGACAACCTTTAAATGTCAAAAGTTTCTACTGTTGACAACATTCAGCTTTTAGTGGTTTCCTGTGAGCTCTCAGAATATAGCTTTACATGCTCCAGATGTGTGAGGAATTTTCTGCCTCCATGGTCAGTTAACCTGAGTTTTTCTTGGTCCTATCATGAGCAGTAAATGCAACTTTTTCTTGTGAGTTTATTAATTTTGTTTCATTATGATAATTATGCCCTTTGTGTTAGACTGGTCATTACATATCAGATATCTGTCTTACTGCAAAGCTAAGTGATGTCTCATATCTGTCTTACTGTAAAGCTAAGTGTTAAGCCCATTTTTAAGTGGGCAAATGTTTGTTTGCGAACCTAGTTGGAAGTGTTTGGTGAACCTAGTTGGTTCTTAATTGGGCAAACCTTTCTTCGTGAACCTAGTTGGGATTATTCATTGAACTGCGACGAAGCTGTATTTGGGGTCAAAAAAGCTTCACTCAACATGTTCTGGGAACATTTGCCCTATTTGACGAACACTGCCACTGATTAGCTGAGAGCAGAGCTCTCCCGTGGGTGAGGAAGAAATAAAAATAAAGATGACAGTGTCGCAAGGTTCTTCACTCACTTTGGAGGGAATTTATTTATTTGTTGACTTGTGGGAGGCGCAACCTTGTCTCGGGAACCCAGAATGAGATAGTAGTTAGTTGAATTACCCTGTGAGGGATGATTAAAGTATGTTGACTTTAGCCTACATTTTCGATCATGCTGTCTGCTGCACGTCTGCCGCAATTTTGGGCTGTAGCTTGCATCTCATTACAAGCCAGTTGAGAAAGAAGTAAAGTTTGTCAAACTGTCCGAACCATGTTCGGCAAACTAAAAGTTCAATTAAGAAATAAATCATAGTTCGTCAAACTTCTTGCATGAAGTATGTTCGGTGAACAAACATTCACCCAGTTAAGAATGGGCTTTAGCTTCACAGGTTTTTGACTGTATGTGATGGTCTGCAAGCATATCTGTCAGGAGGGCAAAGAAACAAATATACAATCTCAAGAATCAACAAACAAGGGAGTTAATTGATGCTCGAAAATACCACACAAACCTGAGTCACCTACAGTAACTCACTTGGCATGTGAGTAAATACAAGAAACATAAACTCCATCAGGGGTATATCCCCAATCACTAGGTGTACAGCACAAGTATGGATCAAAACAAATGGATGCACGTGAATTTCTTGTTTGTGTTTAAGAATAATTTAAAAGTCACAGGGTTCTTTGCATGAAACAACATATACATGCACAGGTTATTTTCCCATAAAATAGGCTCATTACTTGCATTTAAGGCTATCAGTGCTGCAACATATATGTGTACAAAACAAAACAAAGTTGCTAACAATGTACAACTATAGCATCTAAAATGATAATCTAAGTTTTATCTGTTTGGTAATAAATTGAGCCGTATTTCAAGGCCTGCAATGTCATCTAAAACCCCAGCCCCAAAATGTTCTAAGTCCCAAAGGGCCCCACAATATCCCAGGTCATGAAGTCTTGAAAGAACTCGAAAAATCTTCTTGAAGTCCAAAAATGTTCTAAGTTTAGCACACCCAAAAATATTTTAAGTCTTCAAATCTCAAAAAAACTAAACAATCTGTTCTAAAGTGCCAAAAACCAAAAAAAAAAAAAAAAAAAAAATCTGAGCCCAGAGATCTTGAAAAATATTCTAAGTTCCAAAGAAGCAAAAAAACTGTTTATTGAGGCCTAAAATATTCTAAGTTCCAAAATGCTGAAAATATTCTAAGTCTTAAATGGTCCAGAAATATGATCAGATTGGAAATCTTGAAAAATATTTCATCAAGATTAAAAAATATTATTAGAAAGGCCTGAAAGTTCAGAAAGGCCTGAAATGTGTCTGAAAAATAAACTGGGTCCCAAAATGGCAGAAAATATTCTAAGTTTGAGATCTTGAAAATTATTTTAAGTTTTGAAAGGTCCCAAAATCTTTGTCTCAGTGGGTCCCAAAATAAACTGAGTACTAGCAGCACTATCTAACCCAAGTCCTGGCTGTTAAGAACTTTGGCAGAGTAACCACAATGGGGGAGAGTTGTGTATGGGTTAATTCCTTCTACCTTTTGGAACCCAACTGATAGCAACTCTACTCTCAAAGACCACAATTGTGCTTTTATACCTGTGGGGTGCCAGCATGGCCAGACATACATCACTAAACAAATCCAAAAAGACTGGCGACAAAACCCAAAGTTTTAACTGCATGAACTTGAGCGTCAGAGTCCTGGGGAGGTGGCTGTATACCACACTCCTATCGCCGTACTGATAGCGACAAGAAAAACAATTATCAAACTTCTTTTTCTTTTTTCTCTCCACATTATCACTTCAACTTTGTATCCTCTGCAGTTGTCTGTTTCAGACACTGCACACATCTTCCATGGAAACGCTGGATCTGGTGTCCTCACTCATTGCTGACCACCACCACCCCAGCGGGGGCTCTCTCATGTCCTGCATGCAGACCAACACCGGCAGCCCCCACCTCCTGTCCTGCGTGCAGACCAACACCGGCTGTGGCTTGGTGGGTCAGAGTCAGGGCTCACTGTGTGTCTTCCGTGTGTTCAACGCTCGGGATGAATCGCTGCAGCTGTCTCCCAGCTTTGTGGTCCAGATGTTGGAGTACACCACCTTTGTTGGCTATGATGTCTGGGATGTCTTGCTGGCTGTCAGACAAGGTAAAGTGTGGTTAGTTTTCCTCTGTGATCCTTCAGATCAATAACAGCAGTAATGATTTAACACTACAGGATGTATAAAGTGTAAGATCAATAACAGCAGTAATGATTTAACACTACAGGATGTATAAAGTGTAAGATCAATAACAGCAGTAATAATTATAATGCTACAAGACATGTACAAAGTGTAAGATCAATAATAGCAGTCATATGTATATATATATATAAAGTGTAAAGCCCAGTGCTCCTAATATAAATTTTCAGTGAGGGTCACAATGACAAGCTTTTTCTTTCATGGGCCTGACACAATAGAACTCGTTACCGTATGATGTTCGTCACTCCGTATCTATATCTTCTTTCAAGCAAGCCTTAAAAACTTATCTCTTCAAATCTGCATATAATTAATACCCCCACTCCACCCCACCTGTGTGCGTGCGTGCGTGTGTGTGTGTGTGTGTGTGTGTGTGCAATATCCCGCTGTACATTTTTGTATTTGCAGTATATCTACTTGCATCATACATGTGTGCTAAAATCAGAGTTTGGTCATGTTTGGTATCTGACAACTTTGGTTTATTTACTGAAATTAATGTATGTAAATTCTTGCGTGGTTGGCGTTCATATGGCCTGAAACCTGTTCTTATTTTGTCCATTGTGAGTGTTTATACATTTTTCTGCAGCTTTTTTTGTACGGCTCATTGTGCCCTAGATCTTGCTAGGGATCATGCGCCATAGAAATGTCCATTATTATTATTATTGTCAAAAAATCTACGGGTCAAACAGCCTAAACTGGGGGTCACAACACTGAAGCAGCATATATATGACTTAGTGCCGAAAGGTGTGCATGAAAACAGGACAAAGGGGGTAGAAAATAAAGTTGATGATACACTGAAACTAGTTGTGTTTTTAGAATGTGCACAATGCTAGGAAAGAATTCTTAAAAGCAAAAGATAAAAACTTGTGCACTTTTGGAGATATTTGCTGACAAAGGTCATAAAAGGCTGCATGTTGTACATCAGATATTACAACATGCATAGGTCATTGTGTCTTAGTTTTGCACAAGTATGCACAAAATCAAGTCACACTATTAGTGCACATCTCCCCTACTATGTTTGTGCCAAATTTTGTACACATATAATTTAACACATGATTGTGACATGTTGATTGTTGTAATATCTGATGGGCGACATAAACCCATGACTCAATTTTTTTTTATATAACAAGTAACACACCCTCTCATGAAATATACTATAATCAGCCATACAAGTGCATGCAAAAACACAGTGAGAAGATTTTTTCTCTGTTTGCATTTAATAACAAGTCATAAAAATTAAATGAAACAAATTTCTGTATTACATCAGTATTACAACAAAATAACATTTCCCCAATTTTTAGCATAGAAAACATTCTGTTTGCTTAGATCAGTCTAACAAAAACAAATCAGAATGACCTGACTTTATCAAGGTAATTAACAGTTAAGTCCAGACCCCCCCCCCCCCCCCCCCACCCCCCTGCAAGCTCTTCGAGATGTGGATTCTCTGCGGCCAGCCTCTCTCTGTAACATCTGCAACTGTCTGTGTTTGATGTTTTTTTTACAGGGCTGGTTTTGCTAACTTTTAACAAGACATGCTTTCTCTTGCTTTGCCTTGTATTTTAATTATATTCTCGAAAGCTGTTTCTTTCAGTAAGTTCCCTATGCATTGCTAGAATAGTCCACCTTACCCTTTTGTAGATTTTCCCATTTCCAATAAGTACCTTTACACAAGGACACAGAGTGCGAAACCAACTGATAGACAGAATACTAGGACGGGAAACACACTGAATAACATATGGTTTCAACATGTACTTGGACATACATGACTTTCACACCAAGAATCACTGAGATGTTACTATACAGTTTACATGTTTTATTCCATAAACGTTGGAGTACATATTCTAAAAATTAATAAAACGTCTCAATCAAAGTAAGAATAAAAGTGATTGATCATACCTGTTCTTATAACTGGCAAAATGGTAATCCAAAGTGAAATATTAAAAGGAATTCCCGGGAGCACTTTTCTTTTAGCTGGTAGAATACTAATCCAAAGTGAAATAATAAAGGGAATTTCCAGGAGCACTTTTACTGTTCTAAAGAAAAATCCCAAAGTCCACAGAAGGAAAGAAAATCAAACAACCAAGAATTCATGAAGTCACACGCAAGTGTTTTAGAATCCAAAAAGTGCCGTCGTTAAAACAAATTCTGTCTTTTATAGTGTTTTAGTTGTTATGTGACGTCAATGTGATGTTGCTTTCCTATCAACCTTCATTCTTCTACTATTTCTGCGCATTTACCAAAACCTAAGTACAAACTTTCCTTCACTGTTTCTACCAAATATTACTACGCAAGGTGTACGCCATCATAGTCCCTCAACTACCTCCTGGTCATTACTATTCGTCCGCTGGACGCGTGAGGGGCTTCTCGCGTGGCACTCAGTTCATGACCTTATCTGGACAGGGGTCCCTGGCAGTCTTGACCCCTTTTCCCTGGCTATTTCGCTTACCATTCCTAACCTACACTGTTCTGTACCAACCTTCGCTTGGTCCTATTACTTATTAATTCTGACCAACCTTGCTTTGTACAAGCTCTAGCTTGTACCCGTAATCTACAAACTGAAGTAGGTCTACCTCTCATATTCTTTTTATTTTATTTTATATATTACCATCCCATGTACCACAACAATATTTTTGCTCTGTAATATTTTCCTCCTTGCTGTACCACTTGGCTCAGGAGTACACTCAGTTCAGCATACCCTGGTCATGTCAATGAATTTGAAATGTTAAGAATGTGAAATTATTAACCCAGTAACATGCAACTGTCCCAGTACTGATATGCTCTGTACAAACATGTCAAACCTACACACCATGACTTCTACACAAATCAGTAGTCAGTTCTCAGAACTGCTATTAGTATTACTAACATCTGCTGGGCTTAATTAAACTTTAAAAATTTCATGTTTTTATGTCAACAGTTGTGTGGCAAACATGACATCTGACATAACTTACAGGACGAAAATTACTTCCAGAAAAAAAACTATAACTTTGTCACTCTCGCTCAGTTAACAAAATATTCTCGCAACACCACTAAACAGTCTACAAAAAGCATGCACTTATAATTTTCAGGTTTTTGATGAAATTGAGTACACATCCTGAATCAACAGTTGCACGTAAGATTTACAAGATATTGCCTTGTCGTAATGAAATTCTTCACGCTGTACTCGGCTAAGTATAAAAAAATGGGTTTCAAATCTTCAGCGCAGGAAGATGCCGCTTTTCACAGTATTTTGATTTCGCACACCCAAATTGGTGGAAAACTTGAAAATAATCTCAATAAAATCCTGAAAAAGTGCACAGTGCATTTTCTACATCAGACCACTGTACCTACATCAGACCACTAAAGGAGACTACAACACACCTTTCAGTGTTTCCGAACAAAGAAACGCCATGCGGCTGGGAAAGTGAAGGCACTCTGGAAAGGTCACGTGACGTTCCAGATGTTGTTGATAAAAAAGAGACTGCTTTCTCCTTTGTTTTGTACAAAATATTAGATATCTTGTAGGGACGTTTGATATTATAACAATATCAAACGATCGGGGAAATATTCTTCAGATTTCGTGCAAAACTTTGCTTTAAAAAAAATGAGTATCGCTGTGTAGTGCAAATGCATGGATTGGAACACAAGTGACGTTTCCGGTGATTCCAAAGCTATGCTGATGTTTTTCGGTTGTTCATAGTTTTCAGTTCAAGTTTGCAACACATGCGACGTACATACAGGGCAAACATGCACGATCAATTGTTTGAAAATACAACTATTGTGAGTGTTGATGTTATATTATCCATATAAAACAATGTTTTCCGCATACAAATCAGTGATTGTTTCTCCATGTGCTTGCAATTTTTTTGAAAGCAAAGTGACGAAAACACTTGGTACATGGATGTCCATTTTTGGCGGTCATTTTTCAGCGCTTTTTCAGTGTGTGATGACTGTATCTGAAAATCAACCACAGCCTGGTAGCCAAAAATATCTGTACTATATATTCATCCATTCATGCAAGTACACAACATTTCAAATAAAAACAGTTTTCAGCAGTGTTTTATTTTCAACTGAAGTGCATAACCCCTTGTATGCACACCTTTTGGCACTAAGTCATATATATATCTGAATATTCAGAAGCAACCATTTTTGTATTAAATTTAAAACAACAACAGCAGAAACAACATCACACCACACACTCTTCATCATTACTGTCTTCACATTAACCCCTTCACTGTCCCAGCCTGTAAAATATTAAAACAACAACAACAGCAGAAACAACATCACACCACACACGCTTCATCATTACTGTCTTCACATTAACCCCTTCCCAGCCCGTAAAAATATTAAAACAACAACAACAGAAACAACATGACACCACACACGCTTCATCATTACTGTCTTCACATTAACCCCTTCCCAGCCCATAAAATATTAAAACAACAACAACAGAAACAACATCACACCACGCATGCTTCATCATTACTGTCTTCACATTAACCCCTTCACTGTCCCAGCCTGTAAAATTTCTGGGCTGAAAAGTGCTCACATACGCCCCTGCAAACGGTATATTTGATGGTCCTATAACAAATCTACTTTCAATACTGTGCACGTTGATAGAATTCCTTTCACATGCTCATGACGACGCAGCAAGCATGGTAGTGAAAGGGTTAATTTTACAGTCCTTTAGTACATGATACATTTTAAAAGAATTCCCCAGTCCTTTCAGTTTGAATCCTTTTAGATCTCAGATTCGTACAGTTTCACAGTGATTTTTGCTTCCATCAGGTAGCCAAATCAATTGTAATTGCTGTTTTTGTGACAATTACTTTTGTATTTTGCTTCCTTCACTGACTTTGTTTTTTATCAGAACAGCTAAAGCACAGCCTCAGTTTCGTTTGAAGTTGTTCCGATGGAATACAGCACAGGAAGCAATATAGTGAAGGAAGCAAGTACAAAAGCAGTTGTTGCAAAAATGGTAACTATAATAAATCATTTGGCTGCTGCTAGTGCTAGGGCGAAGAGTAGATCACTGTGGAATTGCAAGATCTATTTTGTGACTGAGCAGTAGTAAAAATGAGAGGCTGTATTCGCCTATGCGAAAATTCAGTTGCATTTACGCTACCTACTACAGCTGCACCAGTTGAACGTATGCTAGTGACTATGGTTGCACTAGGATCTTTTTGGGCTGCTTTAATACTTTTCTCTCCCTCAACAATAATATTTTCATCAGACCTTGCTGGCGAGCACTTCTTCACATAATTATGTAAGCCAGGTAAAAGTGACATATTTTCAGACGAAATGAAAACAAAGGCATAGAAAGGAAATGACGGCGTAGATAGAAGTGAATTTCTGACCAGTCAGCTTTGAAATACAACTGCTGAAAATGACATTTAAACCAATCAGCATCACAGACAGAAATGTGGTTAGACAAGCAGAATTTTGTGTTCCAAATCTTGCTGATCTGGTTTCATTGATGTGCAGACTTACTGTCAAATATCTCAGTCATTTTGAAAATAATTATGTGTGCATCAGGATGATGCATGGATCTCTAATTTGTGTGTCAAAATTCAAATTTATGCTTAATAGACCTGCAGTTGTGCGTTATTGGGAGCACTGAAACCCTTTCTTAATTGTATATTTGGCAAACTTACAGTTTGTAAGTTCATCAGATATACTTTGGACAGTTTGACAAATTATAATTCATTTCTTCATTGAGCTCAGATGAACTTTTGGCTCACCAAACATGGTTCGGGCAGTTGGACAATCTGTACTTTGTTTCTTAACTGGCTTATAATGAGATGTAAGCTTTGGCACAAACTTCTGGCAGACCTGCCTACCCATATGATTTTTGTGTATTCTGTATCAGTGTATGCAGTTTTAAGCCTGAGTCACCAATACGCAAACTTGAAATTTAATATGCCAGAAACATTTTTTTTTTTTTTTGTCGAAAGTAGAGCCCCCCCCCCAAAGCATTGACAACCCGGTCCAAGTTTTGCTGTAACTTCGGGTCTGTACCCCCCATTTTCAAACAGGTGGTGCAGTTCAACTTCAACAAAACACCAGAATGCTGCTGCAACTGCAAGCATAATCACCCAGTTCATGCCACCAAAGAGGATGAGAGGGTGCTGGGGGCTCCTTTTCTGGGGGCTCCTTTACGCACAAGAACTGGAAAGAAAGTGTGAACTATTGGTACCACAGAACCAACACAGTTACCTTACACTAGTTACAGTCTTTGTTACTGACAAGAACACCTTTCTCCCCAAACTTCATGACCTACACAGGACCACACAGGTTATTTCAACAGTCCTCACACACAAATACACAGGCACACACCTAACGCCTAGATACAGGTCCATGCCTAACACCAAGCTGTCAGTTTGATTTCATGTTGCTTAATGTCCACGGAGGTGAGATGGCCTATTAGGGATGGGGACAGAGTGGGAAGGGGACGAGAGAGTGAAATGCTCAACCGCGGAAACCGCCCGAAAAAGACCGGAGAGACCGTGGACCGCCGCCAGAACAATGGAAGTGTTAAGGCGGTGTCCCCTCGCCATTGCCCAGCGACTTGTGCACTGCGCAATTGCTCTTTCAACTGCTGTGCTGGACAGAGTCACTAAGACAATGTCCGTTGCACCGCTGTTGATGAACAACTTGGACAACTTGAAGCAAAAGACGTCCAACTTGCTCAGCCCAGCGCCACCTCCCTACTCATGATCTCTTCCGGGCAAATGTGAGGGTCCAGGGTTAGATCTCTTGATCTTTTGATCTCACCTGGAACCCTCCGAAAGCTGTCAACCAATGCTTTATATGACCTACAGTGTGAGACATTGTGGTCTTCTGCTTCTAAAAAGTTTAATCTAAAATAATTGAAAAGAAACTGAGGATTAAATAGAGATTTGTGTACATGCTGTCAGTGTGAAGGCTTCTAACATGACAGTAATTTGTTGTGAATTTTCAGCTGTCAAAAAAAAAAAAAAAAAAAAAAAATCAGTGCAGTTTCTGCAGTGAATATATTCAAAGTGGCACCTTACAAGGGAGGCAACTTAGATTTTGAGTGATGTTAAGACACACCATTAATTACAGAATCTGCCTTAGTTATTTGTATTACCCGGCTGTCCGTTTGCAATTTCCAAAAATGAGAGCTTTCTCCCTTCATTCTCTGGTTTTGATCATCTGCTCCACAGATTCAGAGCGTTACTCTAACTTGTTTCACTTTAAGACAAATGTTTATAATGGTCTTGTGTTTGAAAATGTCAGATTTTTTGCTTTTTTACCCAGCTACTTAAAAATCCATTTCATACTGACCAATGGATGCGACTAAAACACATCTGCAGAGTTGGCAGGGCTGCCAACCACCAGAGCTCTACGAGAATATGTCTGAATAAACCTGTTAGTGTTACTGCTATGATGAACCAGCCTACCTGAAAGTGTACAACTAAAAGTGACATTGTCTGGCAGAACTGAAACCAGAACTGAGTTGTAGAAGGAGCAAAGGGCATTATGCAAAGCTGCATAGCTGCCATTTCATATGAGACTTGACCCTTTAAAATTGCTCAAGGACCCTCTGAAAGTTGTAGCAGGGAGTCCCAGGGACCTCCTTGAAATACTCACTAATGGGAGCCGTAGGGCTGAAGTGATGATCACGGAACTGATTGTGTGCATGAATGTGCCTAAGTGATGATCACGGAACTGATTGTGTGCATGAATGTGCCTAAGTGGTGATCATGGAACTGATTGTGCGCATGAATGTGCCTAAGTGGTGATCACGGAACTGATTGTGCGCATGAATGTGCCTAAGTGGTGATCACGGAACTGATTGTGCGCATGAATGTGCCTAAGTGATGATCACGGAACTGATTGTGCGCATGAATGTGCCTAAGTGATGATCACAGAACTGATTGTGCGCATGAATGTGCCTAAGTGATGATCACGGAACTGATTGTGCGCATGAATGTGCCTAAGTGATGATCACGGAACTGATTGTGCGCGTGAATGTGCCTAAGTGATGATCACGGAACTGATTGTGCGCATGAATGTGCCTAAGTGATGATCACGGAACTGATTGTGCGCATGAATGTGCCTAAGTGATGATCACGGAACTGATTGTGCGCATGAATGTGCTGACCACACCAGCAGACATTATTGAGAAGAAAACAAACATGACCATTGCAAGGTATTTGCATTTTATTAAAAATCAAAGCCTGTATTAACCCAATATATAAAATATATTGGTTCTTGCATGGTGTTACATTGTGGTTCTGATTGAGGAGAATTAAAACATAATAACCGTCTTCGATGTGTGCAAACAACATTTGGAAAGTACACCATTTTGGGGGAAAGTACACCATTTTGGTCACTGGAGTACACCAACAGGAAATTTGTTGTAGGCAGGTGTGTTGTGGCAGCACAGCAGACAGCATGATCTCAAATGTAGGCTAAAGTCAGGTCAGGTCAGTATACTTAATCATCCCTCACAGGGTAATTCAACTACTATATCATAATGGGTCCCAGAGACAAGGTTGTGCTTCCCACAAGTCAAAAAATATGTCAGTTCCCACCGAAGCAAATGAAGTATCGACACCATCATTCATTTTTATTTTTATTTCTTCCTCATCCACAGGAGAGCTCTCTTTGCTGTCAACCAGTCATAGGCAAGGTTCACTGAACTGGGCAAATATTCCTAGAACATGTTGAGTGAATTTTTTTTGGACCCCAAACATAGCTTCATGATCATCAGAGTTCAATGAATACCCCAAACTAGGTTCGCGAAGCAAACGTTCACCCAATTAAGAACCAACTATGTTCACTGAACTTTTTTCAGGTTTGACAAAAACTCTGAACTAGGTTCGTGAAATGAAAGTTCACCCACTTAAGAACAGGCATAAGATAAGTAATAGCAGTAATAATTATAACACTACAGGACCTGTATAAAATGTAAGATCAATAATAGTAGTAATAATTATAACACTACAGGACAAAGATCAACCAGAGAGGATAGTTCGAACAGCCTCTAAAATCATAGGCAGTGACATGAAACCAGTTGCCTCCATTCACTCCCTGCGATCAGACCGCAAAGTGATGGCCATAGTCCAGGACACATCGCATCGAGCCAACCACCTCTTCCAGCCCCTTCCCTCAGGACGCAGATACAGGGCCATGAGGGCTAGAACCTCTAGATTTCAGAACAGTTTTTACCCTCAAGCAATACACTCTTTTAGCAAGTGATCGGTGTGTTAACGACAGCCAAAGAACCAAACTGTGCTCAGTCTTTCATTTGACCTTATTTTATAATCTTGTTATTATTTATTCCCAGTGCGCGTTGCTCTGGCACATTCATGGAGAGAGAGAGAGAGAGAGAGAGAGAGAGAGAGAGAGAGAGAGAGAGAGAGAGAGAGTTTGCATTTGTGTATAATATATGTGCACATGGTCGAGCGTGCGCACATGTGTGTTGTGTAGGAGAATGCGTGTGAATGTGTTTGTTAAACTTTGATTAGTTTTAACTTACTTGTTTTATGTGTAGGACTTTTTTCTTCTTTTTTTTCTATTCTATTATCATGTAATTTTAACTTTATCTACAAGTGTTTATGTGCGGAGCGGGGAGCGGTGGGGCATGCATGCAGGTGCATGAGTGTGTGAGTGAGTGAGCGAGTGTGTGAGTGAGTGAGCGAGTGTGTGTGTGTGTGCGCGCGCGCGTGTTTCTTGCTGTTATTGAACTCTTATTCGGCTCTGTTTTAAAAGTAGGATTTTATATTATGAAATGGAATGTTATTTATAAATATGTGTGTGTGTGTGTGTACGTGTGTGTGTGTGTGTGTGTGTTGAACTTTTATTTTGCCTATCTTAGTCTTAGACATAGGACTATATTTTACATTGGAACACTACTCATAGTTATGGCATGTGTGTGTGTGTGTGTGTGTGTGTGTGTGTGTGTGTGTGTGTGTGTGTGTGTGTGTGTGTGTGTGAGTGCATGCGTGCGTGCGTGCGCGCTCGTGCAGGTGTGAGTATGTGCTTTTGGGTGTTGTTTTGTTAGTGCAAATGGGTTGCTAGTTGATGTATGTCAGTGTTGTTGTTTGCTTATGTTTGTATGCTTACCGCTTTCAAGACACTTTCCTTGTTGTAAAACTTGGTGAATAAAGAATCTGAATCTGACATGAATAAAGTGTAAGATCAATAATAGCAGTAATAATTATAACACCACAGGACATGTATGAAGTGTAAGATCAATAATAGCAGTCATAATTATAACACCACAGGACTTGTATAAAGTGTAAGATCAATAATAGCAGTCATAATTATAACACCACAGGACATGTATGAAGTGTAAGATCAATAATAGCAGTCATAATTATAACACCACAGGACACGTATAAAGTGTAAGATCAATAATAGCAGTCATAATTATAACACCACAGGACATGTATGAAGTGTAAGATCAATAATAGCAGTCATAATTGTAACACCACAGGACACGTATAAAGTGTAAGATCAATAATAGCAGTCATAATTATAACACCACAGGACACGTATGAAGTGTAAGATCAATAATAGCAGTCATAATTATAACACCACAGGACATGTATAAAGTGTAAGATCAATAATAGCAGTCATAATTATAACACCACAGGACATGTATGAAGTGTAAGATCAATAATAGCAGTCATAATTATAACACCACAGGACACGTATAAAGTGCCTGCCCTGTGACTCACAGCACCGGTGAAGTCAAGACATTCCAGTCCAGTTTTTTTTCTTTTGATGTGCAATCTCCGATCACTTGGCATGAAAATGGAAATGTGACAGACAGGGAATGACAATCATTGGCCAGAAGTCAAGATATTCTCTGTTGTGATTAGACAACAACGTCTGTGGTTGGACAACTATTTAGGTGGTTACAAGGCGACTTCTTCCATCAGACAACACTTCTGCTCTTAGAAAGGCAACTGGGTTCCAGTAACATTAAAAGTGTGTTAACATGCTGTATGTCTGACCGTTTCTTCTTTTAGGGGCAGTGGGGTAGGGGGAGGGGGGAAGTAGTTGCGTCTTTTCACAAATGGGATAAAGTTTCTATTGACATCGACATTAATATGAAATATTAACAGCTGCATGCACCCCCCACCCTCCCACCCCTGCACCTTCCACACAGGAAAAAAGAAGAAAAAAAAGAAGGAAAAATAATGTGTGACATAATACTGTTTGCAACTGTTATCTTTTATTGTCCAGGAATGGTTGAAAGCCTGCACCAGCATGTAAATGAGAACTTTCAGAAGCAAACTCCCTCCATCCAAGAAATGTTACGCATACGACTGTTGCGGCTTCGTGTGGCGCTGTGCAGCATCATTCCATCTGGTCGACAGCGGGCTGCTGAGTGTCGTGCACTTCTCACTTTCTTCTCCATCTCTTATGTCCTGCGCACCATTGTCAGACCCAAATCAGCAACGGCTCAGGAAAAGGTGAGTTGTGACCAGGTTGCCAACATTTCCAATGATAACTGCACCTTCCTACTACAGACAAGTAATTGTTTTTATTTTCGCAGGGGCATTAAATATTGAAGAGGGGAAAAACCCCCAAAAAATTGCTTTGTTTTGGCTTTTTTGGGAGATTTTATGCCTTTGACAAAATAATTATTTTCATTTTATCTACTCAAGAGCCTTTGTACCTATTTCTACCCATTTTTCTGTCCATATTATGTGGCTAGCAGAGATAATGTGTGTACATGAGAGAGGCAGTCATGTAGGTATTTGGACTCCTCTGATGTAGTGTTAGGCTGTTTTGTTAGGACATGTGTTTTGTGTATGTTGGGGTGTGTGTGTTTCTGTGTTGAAATATTCATTTTTTGAAATATTCAATTTTTGATCTCTTAGCTTAATTGTTACTAAATTTACAATCTTTTAGGCTAATTTGATCAGCTCCCTCTGTTCATGTCTCTCCGTGCCTTTTTATCTCTGTCTGTGTGTGTGTGTCTGTCTATGTGTGTGTCTGTCTGTGTCTCTCGCTCGTGGTGGTGAAATGTTCTCACCGAAGTGACAGGTTGCTTTTTTTGAAGCTCCTGCTAATATAGATTTATTTGACTGATTATCATTTTAATTATCACCGTAAAGAACATACCTTTTAGATTTTCCATCAGGACTCAGTGTGACAATCATTTTGGTACAAAACTGGAGACAAGAATTGAAGATGCCAGTGCACAACCTGTGTTTTCATGTCAGCTGTGGCAGCTTTGTGACAACCTTTTTGAGCTTCATGACCAAGCGCACCAACTTCACATTCAAAACATGACACCAAGAAACAGGCTAGAAGTTCTGCTATTCATGTTTGTGGCAAGCTACCTCCTGTGTTGTGGAGATGTTGAACTGAACCCTGGGCCTCCCAGAAACGAGACTGACACACACACATTGCAGGATCTGCAAGAAGAAGCCCCCCAAACAAAACGCTATGAAACATGAGTGGATCCCCAAGCTGTGAGTACAGAAATCCCTGTACAAGCAACATCAACAAACATTGAACAAGACATGGGGGCGTGGATACCTGAAGTGATCCAACAACAGAATGAAAGCTTCCAGTGGCTACAAACAAGCATGAATCTAATGCAAGATGACAGGAACAGTGAAAATGGATATAATCATGATTGATAAATCAGTATTCAATGCAGACAAAGACATTCTGCTAATAGCATCCAGTGTGGTGTCTGAACATAGTCCCTTTTATGACTGTATGGATCTGAAAGATAGCATTGTCATTTTAGAAGAAAACTTAATTCAAGAAATTTGTGATGAAGATTTATACATTTTGTTATTTGGGGACCTTAATGCATGAACTGGTTGTGAACAGCCAAAGCTGGACAATTTGTCACATTAAAGACCTGATTTAGAGATAAATGAAAGGGGACTATTCGTTTGCTATCATTATAGTTGTCCAAGATACCATTAGTTTTGTAAGCTTTTGTAACCTCATCTGAAGTAGATTAATTTATTACGACAGGATAATACTTCCTGATGATTAGTGTCCCTTCTGTAATGAGAAGGCATGGGAACAGGTTCTAGGCCTACACCCATCCGTGTGTGTGTATATATATGCCCCAGCTAAGTCCATAGTGTGCCCAGAGATGTATCCAGTATGCCCCAAGGCTTACAAGTAAAAAGAAAAGGTCAGAAATTACCTGTCTGATAGCTATAGTCTTGAGAAAGGCGGTGGTTGAGCTTGCTTCTACACATGCACAATGTGGTAGCTTCCATTTGTCTTCATTTTCCCAATGTGATTGTCACTTTTGTAATGTATTCTTACAAAATGTGTTTCACCTTGAAATAACCGTCAGGGTTGACTAGGTGTTTAAAATTAAAGGAAACATTTGAGAAAAGGCAGAATTTATTAGATCTAGTTCATTAAAAATAGTGGGTTACTCTGTGGTGCAGCTAAATCTAGTTCTTTCCCTTTGTAGGCATGCTTTTGTTGTCTCTCTTTACAGAGAATTTCAAATTTAGTTTGAGTGCTTTGGCAGCAAGTTTGTATTATTATTTTTATTATTTTCAAATTAGTAATTTCACTGCAAGTCAAGGCCACTGCTAAGAGCGTTTTTCTCTCCATTATTCCTTTCAATGGGAACCTGTAGTTGATATGACTATAAGTTAAGAATTTTCTCCCATGCTCAAGAAGAAGGCCACAATATTAGTTGTCATTTTTATATATATTTTTTATCATTATGGGTTGAAATATCCTCTCCAATCATGAGTACATTGAGCCATTGATGAGCTTTCCTTGAGCAAAGTGTGTCTGGCTGTAAATCAGAAGCCTAAACCTGACCTTTCCAGTTTTTTTTTTTACTATGATATGCTCCTGTTTTGAAGGTTTTTCCTTTAGATGGATTACACTCAGCACAAATAATTGAGTTGGGCTGGAAATTATGTTTTTAAGAAGGTTCTCTCTGAAGGAATCTTTCTCTTCTCCTTTCTTTAAGTGTGTGAACAGCTTTTAAAGGAACTAGCCCAAGCAGATTTGGCTAAAAAATGATATTTGGCATGAATTTTTAATGTTTTAGGTATAATTTTTCTGTAGCATTAATTTCTGCTGGCCCTTTTATAGTTTTAAATACACCAGTTGAAGACTAATTATGGTGCTCAAAAAATAAATTGGGGATCTCCCAATAGGGTGCAGCTGTTTATGGAAATGCATATTATGTCATTATGTTTTGTTTTATACACATTTTTGTAGACTTTGCCAGCAAACAGTTGGCCATGGCCTTGTCTCAGGCACGAATCTGCTCAGGCCTAATTTTTGTTGGGCAACCAATGGTTGTGTGAATAATTTTGTCTTTCTTTGAATAAATCTCCTAACTGTGCAGCATGTCCTTCACTATTGGGTGATTCAGGCAGGGTTGTTAACTCCCTTGTCTTCTGCCCAGCATCGCTTAAGTCCCTTGGCTGCTTTTACTTATGGTGCGTACTTCCTTCACAATGGAAGGCGGCAACAGTGAATATGCGAATTTTACACTGCCAACTTTAAAGGCATTTTTTGAGGCCTATAGTCAGAATGTGTCTGGCAACAAGCAATAACTTGTTGCTGGTGCTATAGGATGCCCCAAAATGCATTTTTTCCATGAACTTGTGATCTTCTGGTCAGCCAAAAAATGGTGCAAAATACTTTTTTCCACCCTCCATTACCTTTCCCTGGTAGTTTTTGCAACTGCAACAGTATTGGCATTTGTACTGCTTTGCAATCTAGGTTCAACTTCCACTGTTATACACAGCATGAAGCAATGCCTACTCAGAAATCGGCCCAGAAGTGACGCATCGACCTCTCGCAACTTCTTGCTCGAAAGATTACAAAGGGCATCCACTCATGCAAACCAGCTTCTCTGAACCACCCAATAGTGGATGAAGCTGGTAGCTGCCGTTTACTAACAATGCTTGGCAATGGACTACAAGAAATATTTTAGACAATTTTCTAATAATAACAATAAAAAGAAAAAATCTACTGGCCAATGGTACACCAGAAACACAAGTTACACAAACAGGTAGTAGTAGACTATTTAATGTATACTTCTGGTAGACTGCTCCTATCAATGAACAAAGAAGTATCAGGTAAACTATTTAAATGTTCTGCCAGGAACCTTGGATTCAGGGTTCCAGGCGAGATCAAAAGATCTAGAGATCTTAGAGGAGGGAGGTGGAGCTGGACCCTCAACTATGCCCGGAAGAGATCATGAGTAGGGAGGTGGCGCTGGGCTGAGCAAGTTGGACGTCTTTTGCTTCGAGTTGTCCAAGTTGTTCGTCAACAGCGGTGCAACGGACATTGTCTTAGTGACTCTGTCCAGCACAGCAGTTGAAAGAGCAATTGCGCAGTGCACAAGTCGCTGGGCAATGGCGAGGGGACACCGCCTTAACACTTCCATTGTTCTGGCGGCGGTCCACGGTCTCTCCGGTCTTTTTCGGGCAGTTTCCGCGGTTGAGCATTTCACTCTCTCGTCCCCTTCCCACTCTGTCCCTGTCCCTAATAGGCCATCTTGCCTCCATGGACGTTGAGCAACATGAAAGCAACCTTGGATTCATTCTTGACTCAAAACTGTCCATGAAGAAGCACGTCATAAAAATCTGCCAAACTGCTTATTTCGAGCTCAAACGCATTAATTCAGTCTGCAGGTTTCTCACTGAAGATGCAACCAAGACTCTTGTTACTTCCTATATCCTCTCACGGCTTGACTACTGCAACTGTCTCCTTGTGGGTACACCTAATTCTGTCATCCAATCTCTCCAGAAAATTCTGAACTTTGCTGCAAGACTTGTTCTCTTGGCACCCTGTCGCCACCAGTCAGCACCTCTCCTGGAAAAACTGCACTGGCTTCCCATTTCAGAATGTATTAAGTATAAAGTTGCTTGTATATGTTTCAGTACTACAAGTGGTTCTGGTCCTGCTTACATCTTTGAACTGCTGCATGTCTAGCGGGGATAGCTCAGTGGTTAGAGCGCCGGACTCGTGATCAAAAGGTCACGGGTTCGAATCCCTGCTGGAGTGGTGGGAGAATTTTCTTCTTCAGGGTCATCTTTCTGTGCTGACTCTTGTTTCGGTATCCATTCCACCCCCGTGTTACCACAGTAGCACGTAAAAGACCCCGGTCATTCTGCCAAAAGCGCAGGTGGCAGGTTACAGCTAAACACGCATACACCTTATGTATGTGGCTTTGCATGAAGTGACATGGTGCATGGTTGTATGGTGTACACAGAATGCGCCGAGATGGCAGCAGATTCTTGTGGCACCAGCCATGCCAGTGCTGTAAGTACACCACTTCGGTGGATATTCAAAAACGCGCTATAAAAAGCTATTCACTCATGTTGAATCACATGCAAGGGCAGTGAGTCTGCTCAAGAGCGGAGAATAGCACTATATAAAAGCGATCAATAATAATAATAATGTCTACACTCTGTCTTGTACATTACGCTCTTTTTCTGACACCCGCATGCTGAAAATAGCCCTCAAGACTATTTAAATGTATATTTCTTCTAAATTCTAGTAGACTTACTCCAATCAATCAAAAAAGAAGTATCAGGTAGATTATTTAAACGTATACTTCCAGTAGGCTGCTCCTATCAGTGAAAAAAGAAGTATCAGGTAGACTGTTTAAACATATACTTCCGGTAGACTACTTCTATCAATGAAAAAAGAAATATCAGGAACCTTTCCTTTTATGTGTCCAGTAACAGCTTTGCCTGTTTCCTATCTGGGACCTCTCCACCTGGTCACTCAGGTTTGGCAGCCATGATCTGTATCTGTGTTGTTGGTCTCTTGCCAGTTGAGCTAAGTGTTCATTTTATTTTGGTCCTCCAAAGATAAATGGTAGTAACTCCAAATCTATCTCTGCTCTGATTGCATAATCTTGAAAAAAATGGAAAAGAACTATGAAAATACAACCACCAGTGTTTTATTTTTAGTTCTTCATTGCTTTTGTTCAAAGGGCTATTTGCTCCACATAACAGCACAGGAAAGAATGCGTGTGTTATCTCCACATAACAGCACATGAAAGAATGCGTGTGTTATCTCCACATAACAGCACATGAAAGAATGCGTGTGTTATCTCCACATAACAGCACATGAAAGAATGCGTGTGTTATCTCCACATAACAGCACAGGAAAGAATGCGTGTGTTATCTCCACATAACAGCACATGAAAGAATGCGTGTGTTATCTCCACATAACAGCACATGAAAGAATGCGTGTGTTATCTCCACATAACAGCACAGGAAAGAATGCGTGTGTTATCTCCACATAACAGCACAGGAAAGAATGCGTGTGTTATCTCCACATAACAGCACATGAAAGAATGCGTGTGTTATCTCCACATAACAGCACATGAAAGAATGCGTGTGTTATCTGTTAATACCAAAGAAGGCAGCACACAAAACAAAACAAAGGTCCCATCCCATGTTCTCTTGTTGTGTACATATTCCTAGTCAGTCTTTTCAGTTTTGTCATTCTTATCATCAGTAACTACTTGTAGAGCCATTGTTTCCTTCTCCTTTCTATAATCTTTATGTCAAATTATTAATGATAATTTTGCCATCATTTCATTGGTCCAAACATGAAAGGTTCAAAAGGATGCTGTTTATTAGGACAACATTTCATTGTTCATCTTGGCATTTTCAAAGAGTATCAGTTTATTTCTGTGTATTTTCTGCTGTTCCTCATGAAAAGGTTAGGAAAATGAAATTATTTGTCACACACTGTCAAGATTTGAAAGAAGAAGAAAAAAATCATTGACAAAAATAATTAATTCGTGACATGTACACAAAACTGAGAAGTACCGGTATTGTATCAGTGATGTTATACTAAAATGTGGAAAAGAGCTCATGAAAACAGTGTTGGTGACAGTGTCTCGGGAAGTCCTCTTCTAAAATTGTTATCAAATCAGTGACATGTTCAATTACAAAATGTTTAATGCACAGCATGTTCATTTAACCTCCTGTAAGCTCACGAGATGTTTAGCCACCAAAGAGGAGTTCCTTTAAAACTCATAATTTATCCCCTAGAAAGCACATAATATACTAGATCTAGTTCACCAAAAAGAATGCATTATTCTCTGTACAACTAAATTTATTTATTTCCTTTTGTAGGTGCACTTTTGTTATCTGTCTCTCTCTTGAGTGTTTTATCTATGAATTTATCTGTGTGTGTGTGCGTGCGTGTGTGTGTGTGTGTGTGTGTGTGTGTGTGTGTGTGTGTGTGTGTATGTTCTAACAGCAACAGTCTGTGTGTAGCTTTCCAATTTTCTGTCAATTTTCCAATCAGTCCATGATTCAAAACTATTGGCTGTCAATCCTGTATTTTGTGTACCAGTGATATCTTTGTAACCAAAGTGTGTATGATGGTACACTGTTCCTAATAAACAGACCTAGTGCAAGCAAAGTGGGCAGGTAATATATAGTATACTAATAATAGCAGTGACACTCTCTAGACACAAAAAAGGGGAGTATTTTGTGATTGAAGGTAACAAACCTTGTTTTATTTGGGTTTTTTAGAGTCCCAAAACTGACAGTTCTCTGCAATATCACAAGAGACTGACCTAGATAGTCTAACCAAAAGCCTTTGTTGATAATATTTTCAACTATTCTGTTTCAGAGCCCTATGGAGAAACTGACAGCACTCTGCAGCATGTCCTCAGAGACTGACCTTGATCAACTGATAAAGAGTCTTGACCCGGATGAATTTATCGTGGAAAACATGAAGAGAGAAAAGGGTGGACAGGGTAAGCATCAGCAGTAATAGTTGTTCCATACAAATGCACTAAATCACTGATAAATGAATGGTAAGACTGGTCTTGGCTGTGATCGGTATTAAAGGTAGATGCTCTATGCAGGGCTGCTCAGGATAAGCAGCATGACGTTTGTGTTGTTGATCTAGCAGCCAAGTGTGGAGAATTGAGCGGGGCATGCGGCACCAGGACAAATAATGGTTGAGTTCACACACAGGGTCACTGCTTTCATGGTGTGTGCTCAAGTTCACACACAGGTCACTGCTTTCATGGTGTGTGCTCAAGTTCACACACAGGTCACTGCTCTAAGTTCACACACAGGTCACTGCTTTCATGGTGTGTGCTCAAGTTCACACACAGGTCACTGCTCTAAGTTCACACACAGGTCACTGCTCTAAGTTCACACACAGGTCACTGCTTTCATGGTGTGTGCTCAAGTTCACACACAGGTCACTGCTCTAAGTTCACACACAGTTCACTGCTTTCATGGTGTGTGCTCAAGTTCACACAGACAAACTCCAGGTGCTGGGTTACAGCATCCTTCCTCCACCCACTGCCATAATTGATTATGCCATAGGTCTCTGAAAACTGTCAGCTAATGGACAGTTTTTTGTTGTGGCAGTAAGTTTGTAAGAAAAACTCCAGTTATATCAGGTGTATCTTTTATAACCGCCCATGTTGTTTTCACCAGCAGAAACAAAATGAAAATTGTTTGAATCGAGATGGAACTCTTTCTCTACTTGGGGCAGATGCGCCTTGTGTGTAAAGCCGCATACATACAAATCAGGCATGTAAGTTCCATACGCCACCTCACCACTCAGGAGTTCATCCACTTGAAAATGACAAGTATGAGTTTAAAAATGGAAGTCTTACTAGAGGAGTGGTCTCTCTTTGGTGATCTTTCATCAGAGGTTCACTGTCCTGTGCAGAAGTATAACTCAGCTGTTAGCTAGGCAGTGTTCAGTTGCCTAGATCAAAGGGATGAGGGAGTACTAGCTAGGCAGATTGTTCAGTTGCCTAGATCAGAGGGATGGAGGGAGTACTAGCTAGGCAGATTGTTCAGTTGCCTAGATCAATGGGATGGAGGGAGTACTAGCTAGGCAGATTGTTCAGTTGCCTAGATCAAAGGGATGGAGGGAGTACTAGCTAAGCAGATTGTTCGGTTGTCTAGTTCAAAGGGATGGAAGAAGTACTAGCTAGGCAGTGTTCAGTTGCCTAGATCAGAGGGATGGAGGGAGTATTAGCTAGGCAGTGTTCAGTTGCCTAGATCAAAGGGATGAGGGAGTACTAGCTAGGCAGTGTTCAGTTGCCTAGATCAGAGGGATGGAGGGAGTACTAGCTAGGCAGATTGTTCAGTTGTCTAGTTCAAAGGGATGGAAGGAGTACTAGCTAGGCAGTGTTCAGTTGCCTAGATCAGAGGGATGGAGGGAGTATTAGCTAGGCAGTGTTCAGTTGCCTAGATCAAAGGGATGAGGGAGTACTAGCTAGGCAGATTGTTCAGTTGCCAAGATCAGAGGTGTGGAGGGAGTACTAGCTAGGCAGTGTTCAGTTGCCTAGATCAGAGGGATGGAGGGAGTACTAGCTAGGCAGATTGTTCAGTTGCCTAGATCAAAGGGATGGAGGGAGTACTAGCTAGGCAATGTTCAGTTGCCTAGATCAGAGGGACGGAGGGAGTACTAGCTAGGCAGATTGTTCAGTTGCCAAGATCAAAGGGATGGAGGGAGTACTAGCTAGGCAGAGCATTCAATTGTCTACAATAGCACAAAGAGCTGGAGGAAGTTATAACAATAGTCACTGTCATTTCTATAAGTATAACAGAGTGTTCAGTTGTCTACAATTGCACAAAGAGATGGAGGAAGTTATAACAATAATCGCTGTCAATTCTATAACAGAGTGTTCAGTTGTCTACAATTGCACAAAGAGATGGAGGAAGTTATAATTTCTATAGCACTGCTTCAGGGTTCAGTTGCCTAGATGGAAGAGTTGGAAGGAGATCTGGCTAGGAAGTATTCAGATTCACAGTTTTGTTCTGCAGTCAATAACATTTCTGAACAGATAAATTTGTTCAAACGTCAGAGCAGGTTGTGAGTGAGTGTGTGTGTGTGTGTGTGTGTGTGTGTGTGTGTGTGTGTGTGTGTGTGTGTGTGTGTGTGTGTAAATTACACAGATTGCTAGTTTGTTTATTAGGTAACTTTTGTATTTTTAGTAACTGTTCTTTGACTTTGAAAATATATGTGTTATTGTGTACTGTGATGTGGTTAATGTTCAGTCCTGTTTTGGTTTCTCTGATGAGATAATAAAGTAATCTTGAATCTTGAATGCCTGATCCAAGAGATGGAGGGTGTTCAAGCAAAGGAAAATGCTGTGTGCTCATTACAGCATGCTGTGACACATTTTAAGTGCAGACGAAAAGAAGAATATTGATTTGGTTAGAAACCTTTCAGGTGCCAAGGGGTGAGCCAGTAAGCCTATGTGCAGTTTCTTGTTGCCAGCCTCCCTGCACGTTCTCCAGCCCTTCATCCAGTGGGTGGCCGACTTTGTCCTTCACCTTCTCAGCACAGTGCCTCTGGTGCAAAATGGAAACAACATGCCTGGAGCTGCTCTGCTTCGTGATGTTGGTGTGCTGTCCATGCTGAGAGATATGCTGGCTGTCGTGCGCCTGTGGGGAAATGTCAATCCTGCTTGTCTGCCCACTTTCTCCACCACAACCTGTCATGACTGTCTGTCGCACATATTCAAGCTTCTGTCTAAACTGGGACAGGTAAAGTCTTACTTGACATGACTGTGTGGATTGGTATTAAAAGAAGCATAGTGGCTGCTTGAATTCCACTGTAATGTCAGTATAATGTTAGCATAAAATAACATAAAGTTAGCCCAAAGCGCACAATAAAAAACAAACATGGTCAACAAAAATATATACAGAACCAAGAGCAGAATGAAACCCTATAATTGTATAAACAAACATGCTACAAATCTTCATTTAACAGCTTTCTCATTTTTTCCAGCACACAGCAGAGAATTTGTAGAAGTAATTATTTGAATTTCATTGTGTTCTTGGTTCTGTATATGTTTTGTTGACCCTGTTGCTTTTGTATTGTATGCTTTGGGTTCACATTAGGTGTAAGCATTTTATAAATTCTCTTTTAAATTACATTACTCACACACACGCACGCACGCACGCACGCGCATGCGCAAACACAAGCACACAGGTAAGGCACACAGTGGTGTAATATTCTGGTGCTAGTGTGATGAGTGACATTCAGTGTAAGTCAGCTTAAGTCAAGCTGGTGTTCAAAGCAAGCAGGTGCTCCCTAGCAGCTGTCTGGCTACAGTTTGATGGAGTGAGTATTGATCAGCCATCCCCACTGGCACTTTGTTCTAGTAGAACCATCATGGTTGACTGGACATTAAAAATCAGTTATCTAATCTATCCCACCAGTGCTGTTGAGCTTTCAGTTATGGAGAAGGAAAAACAACAACTCCTGATCTTTAAAGAACCACAGTAATCAATAATTACATAAGTAATCAGCAGAAATGCAAACAGACAGACTATAAAATATGGAATAAATGTCCAAATACCAAATGTCTGAATAGTAACATGCCTGACCAAGAAACCCCAGCATGAATGATGCTCTGGTATTTCTGTGCAGATGCGTAAGGATGGAGCAAATGTGGAGTTGGAGGAAGGCCTGGTGGATGAGTGTGCCAGCCTCCCTTCCAAAGTTCTTGTCCCAGACTTCCACTACAGCTACGGACATGATTCCTGCAGCTTTGCCATTTTCATGCAGCCTCCTGCCCTCAGATTCACCTTCGGCACAGAGCCAGAATTTTTGTATGCAGTGCGCAAAAGTTACCTCGTCTATCCATCTGAAGTTGCGCCAGATACAAGACAGAAGCATGACATTGTACGCCACATTCAGTTGGGTGTTGTGCCCAGTCGTCCCCTCCGTGAGTGCATTCGTTGTGGTGCTTGTTCTCTGCTGCACAGCACTACAACGTCTGTGCTGCTGAGATCATGGGAGAAACGTTTCGTGGTTGGCTGCTTGTGTGGAGGCCACTGGAAACTTAGAACTGAGGTTTAGCATCAAGTGTAGAGTTTTGAACAGTTAGCTGAGGATTAATGTCAAGTGTAGAGTTTTGAACAGTTAGCTGAGGATTAGCATCAAGTGTAGAGTTTTGAACAGTTAGCTGAGGATTAATGTCAAGTGTAGAGTTTTGAACAGTTAGCTGAGGATTAATGTCAAGTGTAGAGTTTTGAACAGGTAGCTGAGGATTAGCATCATGTGTAGAGTTTTGAACAGTTAGCTGAGGATTAATGTCAAGTGTAGAGTTTTGAACAGTTAGCTGAGGATTAATGTCAAGTGTAGAGTTTTGAACAGTTAGCTGAGGATTAATTTCAAGTGTAGAGTTTTGAACAGTTAGCTGAGGATTAGCATCATGTGTAGAGTTTTGAACAGTTAGCTGAGGATTAGCATCAAGTGTAGTTTTGAACAGTTAGCTGAGGATTAGCATCAAGTGTAGAGTTTTGAACAGTGAGCTGAGAGGAGAAAAGTGAAAGAACAATATTGTTGAAAGAAGCCATCAGCTCCATTGCACATTATTTTGATTGTGTTTGGGCTCCTTTCTTCAGTTATACTGACTGAAATTGTAAGTATCTGATGTCAGGAAATGGTAAATAATTCAGCTGATGCGACCTTTTGAAAAACATGAATTAAAAAAAGCAAAGAAAAATGTTTGCATGAATGAAATGGGTACAATCAAATATGAGCCACTCTGACAGAAAGAAGAGAAAACTGCTGGAAAGCTCACCAGTTGACCGGTGAAAACATTGCCCACGTGTCATTTTATCAGTTAGTGTTTTTGATATTTCTCCATTGTAGAGAGTCTATTATATTTTGTCTGCCTACATTCATCAATTCAATGTTTTTGATATTTCTCCATTGTAGAGAGTCTATTATATTTCCTCTGCCTACAGCTCATTGGGACCTTTAATGGTTTAAAGGAACTAGCCATCTCAGTTCCAGCAACAACAACAATATTTTTTGTATGAAATCAATTTTGTTTGGTCCTTTTTCTGTAGCATTATTTTTTTCATCTGCCAGCTAATTGGACCAAAAAATTGTCACTTACAACGAACCATAAATAGTCCTTTTCTAAAATGCTGCAATACATCATCAAAAGTCTGCTCCACGGAGATGAACACTGCAGTATGAAAGAAGTTTAATGGTGACAAAAATGAAAATGTAGTTTTTTCCTGAGCTTCTGGTGTTCTATCTGTGATGTGAAAGACATTTTGGTGATGTCAAACTGAAAAGTGGGAAAGAGTGCAAAACATGAGAGAAAGCATGTGAAAAAAGCACCAAGAAGCATGAGAGCAGTGTGCTTTGGTTGCCTTTAGAACAATGTAATAGGCTGTGGGAAGCTGTCAGACTAACTGTGACACATGGCAATGTTTTCCGCATCCAGTTCTTGCTAAAATGTCAAGGATACAAATAGAATTCTAAGTTAAAAATAATGTGGAAAATAATGTGGATGTGAGCTGGTCTGGCCTAGCGGTAAGGTGTTAGGCTGGTAAGTGGAAGGACCTTGGTTCAATACCGCTTTGGCTCTCCTTTCTCTTCAAAATGGTTGTGGTTTGTGGACACTGCCTTGTGACTTTGTCCATCACTCCCTACTAAACATTAAAATGACTGTCATTGCTGCCCATCTTAATGCAGAAGTCATTCTGGTGGTGACAGTGTTACAATAGGTATATAATCTCCCACTCCTCCCACTTCCATGCCCCCCTTCCCCACCTTCTCCCTGTCCCTAATAAGCCATACAGTTTCTGCAGACATTAAGCACCATGTTTACTTATTTAAAATTATGTGGCAGAAATGCAGTTCAGGCTGAAATTGTCTGGTGCTTCTAACTAATTAGAATTGTATTTGTTTTTCATTTAGATATGTTAAAAATCCAGTGACTTATGATTTCTTGTGGTGATGGCTATAGTAAGTTTCCCTATGCGCCACTGTGGATGATTGTTTACTTTGAAAGTGTATTTTTGATACAAATATCATTAAAAGATGGTAGAGTGCAAAATAATTGAACTGTTGGTCCATTTTGTTTTCAGTTCCCTTACAAAAGTTTGTTCACTTGTTTAAAAGTCTAATGTTATTGGGCGATTCAGGCAGGGTTGTTAACTCCCTTGATTTTTGCCCGGCATCGCATAAGTCCCTTGGCTGCTTTTACTTCTGGTGCGTACTTTCTTCACAATGGAAGGCGGTGACAGTGAATTTGCAAATTTTATACTGCCAACGTTAAAGGCATTTTTTGAGGCCCGTAGTCATAATGTGTCTGGAAATAAGCAATAACTTGTTGCGTGTGCTTTAGGATGCCCAAAATTGCATTTTTTCTACGAACTCGCGATCTTCTGGTCAGCCAAAAAACGACACAAAGACACTTTATTTTCACCCTCCATCCCCTTTCCACGGTAATTTTTGCAACTGCAACAGTACTGGCATTTGTACTGCTTCGCAATTCTAGTTTCAGCTTCCACTTTTATACACAACGTGAAGTGACGCCTACTCAGAAATTGGCCCGGAAGTGCGCTGCGACCTCTCGCGACTTCTTTGCTGAAAGATTACAGAGTGCATTCACTCTAGCAAACCAGTTTCGCTGAATCGCCCAATAAAGGTGACTGTTACCTGGACTCTTTTACATAGAACTGCTCTATTGCAGGGGTCTGTGACTATCCCCACTCCCTTCCCACAGTTATGAAGGTCTCTGTGACTATCCCCACTCCTTTCCCACAGTTATGAAGGTCTCTGTGACTATCCCACTCTCTTTTCCCACATTTATGAAGGTCTCTGTGACTATCCCAACTCCTTTCCCACAGTTATGAAGGTCTCTGTGACTATCCCCACTCCTTTCCCACAGTTATGAAGGTCTCTGTGACTATCCCACTTTCTTTTCCCACAGTTATGAAGGTCTCTGTGACTATCCCAACTCCTTTCCCACAGTTATGAAGGTCTCTGTGACTATCCCAACTCCTTTCCCACAGTTATGAAGGTCTCTGTGACTATCCCAACTCCTTTCCCACAGTTATGAAGGTCTCTGTGACTATCCCCACTCCTTTCCCACAGTTATGAAGGTCTCTGTGACTATCCCCACTCTCTTTTCCCACTGTTTAGTTTTATGAAGGTCTCTGTGACTCTCCCCACTCTCTTTTCCCCTACAGTTGTCAAGTCTTATGAAGGTCTCTGTGACTCTCCCCACTCTCTTTTCCCTGACAGTTGTCAAATCTTGTGAGTGTCTCTGTGACTATCCCCACTCTCTTTTCCCTGACAGTTGTCAAATCTTGTGAGTGTCTGTGACTATCCCCACTCTCTTTTCCCACAGTTGTCAAGTCTTGATGCATAAGTGAAACATTTTGCTGCTTTGGATTTAACTTTGATGAGGGAACCCTACAAGCTTCACTACTTTGGTGAGGGAACCCTACAAGATTCACTACTTTGGTGAAGGAACCCTACAAAATTCACTACTTTGGCGTTGACACTTAGGGTTGTTTAGGTAGGCAGGTCATGGAAGCTGATACTGAGAAAAAAGAAAAAATCATGTTGAAAGGTCACTGTTTGACTTTGGACTTGAAAATTTTTCTTTGACTGATTGTGAAGTAATGGAGTAGTGGATTAGGGTGAGGTAAAAGCAGGTTTTGCTGTGGTCTTGGATGGATTTTTCTGATTTGTTTTCTAGGAAGCAATTTTGTTGAGATACAGTGGATGTAGTTCATGTGTTTAATAATAATAATAGTAGATTTTATTTACAATGTGCCTGTCCCAGTTCTGCAAAAATGAGCTCCAAGCACAGTATAGCTTCACATATCAGGCTCAATACATAGCTAAGAAATTCATGCATTGAGTTGTTGTTTTTGTGCTTTTGTTTTTTAAAGTATCTAGTTAATACAGTTGTATCTGACATGACAAAGATTATGACCATCTGATTTTAAAATTTTGTTTAAAATAAGAATTGTATTACTGTTTTTTTGTTGTTTGTTTTTTAATGTCCTGTGTTTGTGGCAGAACCTGTTGAGTTGATCTCCACAGAGATTTGTGCAGCAAGGGGATAGATTCAGGTGCAGGGATGGGTTAGGTGTGGCAACAACTCTGTAGGGGACGTGGGACAACTATTTGGTTGTTCAAGTTGTAGGGAAAAATAATATTTTGGTAGCATTAGCCATACTGTTCATGTCATAAGAGTGCAATTTCTTTTTCACACTGTACTTGTGCCCAGGTTGTCGAGGGGGTGAAAGTGACAGGATACATTTGTTGGAGGATAAGGATAAATTGTGGTTGATCTGCTTTTGGTGCATATTAATGTGGTGATTTTATCTTGCTGGTGTTTCCATTGTTTAGGTCCTGGCCTGAGAAAAGGCTAATGGCTGAATAATTGTTGGATTCAACTGAGAATGATTTCAGGGTGTGTGTGTGAAAGGTAACAAAATGATTGAAACTGAAAGATAAAACAGAGCATTTGAGAGTGAGGATGGTGACAGCCGGATTTCTTCTTGATTGATGCTGTTTGATTGTTGGTTAAGCAAATTAAATTCTTGAAAATCCAGTGTTCTGTTGATGTAAGGTGAGTGAATAATTGTCTGGGTTTTGTTGGAATGATATGGGACATTTTTCACACACACACACACACACACACACACACACACGCGCGCATGCATGGAAGGAAATGAATGAAGTTTTTGAATAGTTTGTGCTTTTTTCTCCTTTTATTGTTGTTGTGGGTGGGAGGGATACATAGCTCACGGAAAGCTTATTGCAAGGTTTGTGGGGTTTTCGTGGGGGGGGGGGGGGGGCGCTACATAGCTCACTTTTGAATTATGCGGAGACTAGACTTTGTCTTATCTATCTGTCCTGTACTATATACCCCTTCAAATCTCCTCTATTAAATGAGAATAAACACATGGACATGTTGGCCTTTGGTTTTTACTTTTTTTTCAAACCCCCCACTCCCCCCACCCCCCGTTCAGCTTGACAAAATTAATGTGTTGTCAGTTAATTCCTGGTTGATTTGGTGGCTCAGTGTATGTTCATGTCTACAAGACTGGCAGTTGGTTTTGTGTCTAATTGTGTATGTGTCTGCAAGACTGGCAGTTGGTTTTGTGTCTCAGTGTGTGTGTCTGCAAGACTGCCAGTTGTTTTTGTGTCTCAGTGTATATGTATACAAGACTACAAGTGGGTTTTGTGTCTTAGTGTGTATGTGTCTGCAAGACTGGCAGTTGTTTTTGTGTTTAATTGTGTATGTGTCTGTAAGACTGGCAGTTTGTTTTATGTCTAATTGTGTATGTGTCTCTAAGACTGCCAGTTGTTTTGTGTCTCAGTGTATGTGTATACAAGACTACAACTGTACAAGTGGGTTTTGTGTCTTAGTGTGTGTGTGTCTGCAAGACTGGCAGTTGGTTTTGTGTTTAATTGTGTATGTGTCTGCAAGACTGGCAGTTGGTTTTGTGTCTGCAAGACTGGAATTTGGTTTTATGTCTAATTGTGTATGTGTGCAAGACTGCCAGTTGGTTTTGTGTCTAATTGTGTATGTGTCTGCAAGACTGGCAGTTGGTTTGTGTCTCAGTGTACGTGTTTGTGAGAGTGCCAGTTGGTTTTGTGTCTCAGTGTACATGTCTGTGAGAGTGCCAGTTGGTTTTGTGTCTCAGTGTATGTGTCTGTGAGAGTGCCAGTTGGTTCTGTGTGTCAGTGTACATGTCTGTGAGACTGGCAGTTGTTTTGTGTCTCAGTGTATGTGTCTGTGAGACTGGCAGTTGGTTTTGTGTCTCAGTGTACATGTCTGTGAGACTGCCAGTTGGTTTTGTGACTCAGTGGGGTGTGCACATGTCTGCAAGACTACAGGTTGCCTTAGTGGCTCAGTGTGTATGTGTTTGTGAGACTGCCAGTTGATTTGGTGGCTCAGTATGTGTTTGTGAGACTGGCAGTTGGATTTGTGGTTCAGTGTGTATGTGTTTGTGAGACTGCCAGTTGATTTGGTGGCTCAGTATGTGTTTGTGAGACTGGCAGTTGGTTTTGTGGCTCAGTGTGTATGTGTTTGTGAGACTGCCAGTTGATTTGGTGGCTCAGTATATGCTTGTGAGACTGGCAGTTGGATTTGTGGCTCAGTGTGTATGTGTTTGTGAGACTGGCAGTTGATTTGGTGGCTCAGTATGTGTTTGTGAGACTGGCAGTTGGTTTTATGGTTCAGTGTGTATGTGTTTGTGAGACTGCCAGTTGATTTGGCGGCTCAGTGTGTATATGTCTGCAAGACTGGCAGTTGGTTTGGTGGCCCAGTGTATCAGGGTTTGCATTAACCAGTAATTCCTGGTGTTTTACTGGTTAAGATCAGCATATACCAGAACAAAAATCAGCAACTGGTCTGAAGACTTTAAAGAAAAAGGCTGGAACTATTGTTACAGGTTTCTCAAGGGTTTAGGAGTGCACAATCTCCTGGAGGAGGTAATTCCGCTCTCACAGTTCTGAAAATAACTTTCGTTCTTTCTTTCTTCATGATAATTTATGTAGATACCCCATTCATGAATAAACTGACTCTACAATCAGGCTGTGTGCAAATCAAATTAGGAAAGGACAGTTGGACTGGTTTCCTGCAAAATAATGTGAAACATTGTGGAATTGTGTGAAACCTCAAATGAAACATTGGTGTTTGCAGAAAGTGTTTTTGCAGATATATTTTTATGTTGAGAGTGACAGTACCAAATTCAACTCGGACTTTATACCAGTGGTGCCTGTCTTCAGTGTGCATATATTTGTAAAAACAAGAAACAAAAAATAAAACAACAAGAAGAAAAAAACAGAAGAAGAAGAAGAAAAACAGGAACACACAGAAACTGAGCACCTTCCCACCCCACCCCCTTTTTGGTGTGTGGGGTGGGGGGGGGGGGCCTTTATTTTTTTTATCAGTTCAAGTTCAATGTTGCTTTACGTCCACAGAGACCATAGGGGCTACTAGGGATGGGGAGCCCAGCACAGCCACCCTGACTTTCACACAGCGCCCGGGCTCTGACTTTATTCGTTCCTTATACTGTTATAGACCATTCCCATGAGAGGAAATTTTAGAGTGCTCTGCCCCTGTGTAAGGCGAAAGTTTGTTGACTGGGATGTTGCGATGGCTATGGGTAATCCACCGCCTACTAGGTGTCGCCTGAGTGAAGATAGTTTTGATCAACTGCAATATTAAAAAATAACTGCCATGGCATGGGGAAGGATACTGTGTGTGCTGTATGAACTACAAAGGAAAGGAGGTGGAAGGCTGTGAATTAAAGTTGAACAGATTAACCGTTGACAACAAACAGCGGAAAGTTAGGTGGTCGCCACTCAGTGAAACTGGTCAAAAAAGTGACAGCATGTTTGACACTCTAATCCACACAGCTTTGTGTTTTTTTAAACTATTTTATTTACTTTTCCGGGACAGAATTCTTTCAGGATCCAGATGCTTTTAAAAACTGGGGTGGAGGTGTACATTTAAAGAGGATTCACAACAAAATCACTGGCCAAGCCTATGTGCTATCATTACTGTTTCTATGCTACAGACAGGCAGCCTAATCCTAGCGCTAACCCTATCAGCAGTGTACCTTTAATTTATTTTGTAATTTTTAATTTGTAAATCCTGACCAAAGTCTCCTGTTGGTGCATGTATGTCAGCTGTGTTTGAGTGTGTTTGTGCCTTTATATGGCAAATTGTAAATATAAGGTTTGAGTGAGACAGTGGTGTTGATGACATTTGCTTTCCACTGACAAGCACACATTTTTTTCTCTCTTTTTTGTGTCTAAAAACATTTCTTTAAACTTAAAGAGGTCTGAATCATAACAGTGTACATTACAGCAATATACAGTTTATATCTATACATATACTGTTTTTTAAGAATCAAGAATATTCAGTTGTCCTCTGTAAACACAGGAAATTCAAATTATGGCCACAAGCAAAATAAAAAAAACATACATTATAACAAATAGTGTAGGCCTAGTGGATTAACTATTGATCACACACACACACACACAATTACTATACACACACACACACACACACACACACACACACACACACACACACACACACACACACACTCTGCTAAAATATGCAAGTCAGTTTAGACACAGATTAAAAATACAGCTATTAAGACACATGTGCACACCCGTACATCTATCTCTTGCTTACACACCCACATAACAACACCTCCCCAACCCAACCCACACCCTCCCCCCTCCCACACACATATATACATACAACTGGTATACATGTATGCATTCTACTTATTTAAAAAAATTACATACAAGCTAAAAACAGCCACAGATTAAGAGTACAACAATTAAAACAACACATACCCGCACGCACACACACGCTGCATGCATGCATAGTGCTTAAAGAAAAGAAGTCATTTTTGGTAGTCATGTGTGATTATTTATGTCACTTACTGTAAGTTGAACATTTTCCTCTCTGAGTAGCTGTGCTCACTGTATTTGAAGGAATCACTAGTCAAGCAGCATAGGATCACATTCAAAAGACTCATAACTTGAGTCTGACAGTGTGTGTTTGTGTGTGTGACACTAGGTAGGTCCAGCCAAATTTTGAAAAGCAAGCAATGCAATTCATTAATATGTGATATTAAAGAGGGTCACAAGGCAAGTACACAAACCAAATTTCATTAATTTATCTATAATATTTTTTGAGATATCACCCTTCAAATAGTCATCATTTTAGGCATTTTATGCGCATTTTACAAAATGCCATTTTTGTATGGCTCTAGCATAAAAAGTATTGGTCACACATCCACCCAGCTTGTTTTACACAGTGTCTGCACAACATAGACTAAACCCATTTTTTTCATTAGTCATCCTTACTCAAATTTTGGAGATGCAGAGTGCCAAAAATGGAAAATCACTAATTTTGACATTGTCCAATCACCAATCTTTGATGGTACCATGACAAAATCAAACATAACATGGGAATGGAAAGAGGTACAACCATAATTCTGATATCAACTGATTCAGCATTAATTAGACAATACAAATTCACAAGTCTAAAGAAGTGCAAGCTAAATTTTATCTACAAAGGCAAGTTTCCATGAGAAAAAAGGGTGCAAATATACCACGAATCTTTGATGGTAATAGCATTAAAGCAAATCAAACTCTGGAATGGAAAGAGATACAGCCATGGTTCTGGTATCTGCAGATTCAGCATTAATCAGAGAAGGGAAATGCACAGCATATGGAAATTTAGGCAAATTTTAGATATATGTAGACTTGTTTGAATGAGGAAATGAAGTTAAAAACTGCAGTCCAAGTGTGGCTTCGTGGTAGATGTTGAGGCCTGCCTCACTTTCTAGGACCAATTCTCTCCTCAAGATGATGAAACTGGTCATCCTCTGAAATCATTAACAAAGAAATATATAAACAAACAGGTAAAAAATATTTATTTCAACATATACAGCACACTAACACTTAATACTCACCAATTAAATACACTTAATACTCACCGATTAAATCACCAAATTCTGAAGTTTAGTTGTAAATAACACTTGACTTTGTGTGAATCATGCAGTAATAACTTGAGAAATGAATAAATCAGAAAGATACAAACAGAAGGGAGCAGACAAGAACAAATTTTCAGGTATCTGACTGCTACTACCAGTCTCAGCTATTGAAACAATCCCAGAAGCAAAAACCCGACTGGAGTCACTCTTGCCATTATTTGACAATACTTGAAAACAAAAAACTTCCCTACTTTGGTTTAGATAAAAGACTTGGATTATTAAGGAAAAGTAAACTAACAAAAATTGGAGTCCCACATCAATGACATTAAAAAATGTACATGCTCAAAACTGTATTTAACATTGCTCTGTGAGTATTCCCCCCCCCCCCCCCACCCCCTTGTAATGTTGTTTGTGTTGATCACAATAATGTTGGGGTTCTCTTTTATCCAATACACTAACACATGGCTGAGTCACAAAGCATTCTTTATTACTAGAGACATAGACATATAACAACTAGCACAGAGGACAGAGGAACATGTGATGGGTAGCAGGAACAAAGAGCAAGTGGCAGGCCAGTGTGTGAGAAACAGTGAAGAGAGGGAAAGGGGGGAAGGGAGTGGCTCTGGGGCATCGTCACTACTGACCACACTCATGTCAGTCTGGAAGCTGCTATCAGGTTGTTTATGTGTTGGGGTGGGAGCGTCCGGTTCCAGACTGTAGGGCAGTAAGGGAGCAGAGGCTAAGTGTGAAATAGGGCTATACCATTACATCCTCTCTCTTTGGTAAAGGAAAAGAACAGACTAGTAATCAACAAAGTTTTAACAATCAGTATACTCTATAGGCTACTTAGAAAATTGGATACATGTGTGAAGATTATTGGTCTAAGGTACTATAAAATATACAGTTTCTTTTGATTGATGAATTTCTCCAGAGTACAAAATACTGTTTCTTTTAACACCTTGGTATTGCTAAGTGTTGCAGTCACTGAGTCAGGAGACAGTTCCTTCGTTGTAAATAATTAGGGGTCCAATAAGAAAACATTATATATGCATTCACCAGGAGTACATATGTGCATAAATGCTACTGATATATATCTATATATTCTATTCTATTGAAGACACATGCAAAACAGTTCTGTGGGTGCATTTTTGTATGTTTGTCAAATCTTCATTTTTCTCTTCTTTCTTCTTTGTCTTCATGCATGTTCCTCCCTCTTTCTTGCTTGATCTTCTGAATCCTACATGCTTTCGATCAGTCTTTGAGGTGGTTTTGTGTGTCTGCTGGAACATCGTAGAGGTGTCTGCGCTGGTGCAGGCTTGTCGCTGGTCTGGCCACTGGGGGTGAAGCTGTCTGCTTTTGGCGGTGGAGCTGTTGTTGTCTCTGGCATGTTTATCTGTTGTTGCTGGTCCAGTGAGGATGTGCGGTTGGTGTCGGGGCTGGTCTGGTCTGCCCATGTGATATGTTTGGGTGGTGCTGTGAAGTCCCGGAGCTGGCGACGATTACGACGGTAGAGACCACCATTTGGAGTGCGAACGGTGTACGAAGGCGGTTCGGGCCTATTCTCGACAACAGTGGCTGGTGTCCAGGTCCCGTTGGCTTCCTGCAGGCGGACATGCTGGCCGGTGTGGAGTGGTGGAAGGTCACGGGCGCTCTGGTCACGGTACTTCTTCTGCGTCCACTGGCGGGCTTGCAGGTTCTTGTGGACAGCTGTATCTTGGGGTGTGTGGGAGGAGAGGAGAGGGAGGTTGGATCTGAGCTGCCGGGAGTATAGGAGTTCGGCAGGGGAGGGGAGGTTGTTGTCGATGGGGGTGGTGCGTAGGCACAGCAGGGAGAGGTCTGGATCAGTGCTGCTCTGCCTTGCCTTGAGCATGGTTTTCTTGACAGTCTGGACCATGCGTTCGGCAAATCCGTTGGACTGGGGGTATCTGGGTGAGCTTGTGACGTGCTTGAATCCCCAGTCTGCTGCAAATGTCCTGAACTCTACGCAGTCGTACTGCGGTCCATTGTCAGATAGCAGTTTGTGTGGTATCCCATGCTCTCCAAACAGCTGCTTCAGAACTGGGATGACCATGGCGCTGGTGGAGTTGGAGGTCAGACGTCGAACAAAGGGCATCTTTGAGTAGTAGTCAGCAACAATGACGTAGTCATTCCCATCAAAGTGGAAGATGTCTGTGGCTAGCACTTGCCACGGACCGTCTGGGATGTCATGTGGGAGGAGTGTCTCTGCCTGCTGACTGCTCTGGTTGGTCTGGCATACTGAGCACGTCTTCACGGTACGCTCAATGTCCGCGTTGATGCCTTTCCAGTACACGCACGTCTTGGCACGTAGCTTGCACTTCTCCATTCCTTGGTGTCCTGCGTTGATGTTTTGCAGAATGTAGCTCCTCATGGTAGTAGGAATCAGCACTCGCTCTCCTTTCAGTACCAGTCCATCTTCTACTGAAAGCTCATCCTTGCATGACCAAAATTCTCGCAGATTTTTGGGCAGTTGTTTGGCGCTGTCTGGCCAACCATCAATGATGATGTTCCTTATTGCAGTGACCTCTGGGTCAGATTCTGACTCAAGCTTCAGCTGCTGCAGTTTGTCATGAGTGAACTGAACTGCGTATATTGATTGTTCAAGGTTAATCTCTTTGTCAGGGATGGGACTGAGGCGCGAGAGGCTATCCGCGAGTACCATCTCTTTGCCAGGACGGTATTTGATGCTGACATCATAGTGCTGTAGACGCAGCAACATCCGCTGTAGACGTGGGGGAGTGCGGGCAAGGCTCTTCTTGTGGATCATCTCCAAGGGTTTGTGGTCAGTCTCAGCCACAAAGGGCTTTCCGTAGACGTATGTGTGGAAGCGTTCACAGCCGAAAACGACAGCCAGGAGTTCGCGTTCGATGTTGGCGTACCGCTGCTCGGTCTCTGTCAGGGCTTTGCTGGCAAAGGCTATCGGTCGTCCGTCTTGGAGAAGAGCTGCGCCGATTCCAATCTTTGATGCGTCTACCTGTATGGTGGTTGGTTTGGTGATGTCGAAGTATGTGAGAGCAATGTCCTTGCAGATGGAGGCTTTGACGTTCTCGAAAACCCTCTGCAGGGAGCTGTTCCACTCAAACGGCACGTCCTTCTTGGTCACAGCTCTCAGAGGGGCAGTTTGGTCTGCAAGTTTGGAGATGAATGGAGCCATGAACTGGATTATGCCGAGAAACTGCTGAATTTCTGTGACATTCTTTGGAGCGGGGATCGCTTGGATTTCAGCGCACTTTTCTGGGTCAGGGTGCACGCCATTAGCGTCGTAAACCATCCCAAAGAACTTGATCTGCGGTGTCTTGATGACTTGAAACATTTTGCAGCGTTGGAAACAAGTCCACATTTCTGGGCAACTTTCATAAGGTGGTGGAGATTTCTGTCATGGTCTTTGTCATCCTTGCCGTGGACGATGACGTCGTCAGTGATCCCGATGGTGCCTGGGCACTGACTGAGGATCTGATCCATGCACTGCTGGAATGCATCCTGTGAGACGTTCAGTCCGAAGGGAAGCCTCTTGAACCTGAAGCGTCCAATGGGGCTGTTGAAAGTCATGAGCTTCGATGACCTTCGTCAAGCTTGACTGACCAGTAGCCATGCTTTGCATCCAGCTTGCTGAACACCTTGGAGCCGCTGAGGCGACTGGTGATCTCCTCCACCATGATGGAATGTGGGGGTCTTTTGGTGCGTCCTCTTGATGCACTGGTTCAGTGATCTCGGGTCAAGACAAACTCGTAGACCACCGCTGGCCTTTCTGCTGAAGGCAAGGGCGTTGACCCAGTCTGTTGGCTCTGCGATGGAGGTGATAACTCCAAGGTCCTCCATTTTCTCCAGTTCTGTTCTGATTTCCTCCAGGAGTTGGATGGGGTATTTTCGTGGGGGCTGTACCACTGGTTGGGCGTCTTCCCGGAGAGTGATGTGAAGCTCTCCTTTGAAGTCCCCGATTCCGTTGAATCTGTCTGGATATAGACGCTTAAGGTCCATGGCGTCGTGGATTGGCTGGGTAGCTGGTGTCGTTGCCATCTGAACCATGCAGTGTGTTGTCACCAGTCGCAGCTGCCTGCTGCTCGGCAGTCCCAGGATCGCCGGTCCCTCCGATTCCGTGACAAAGAAATCAGGGCTATGCCACTCAGTGTCCTTGTGTTTGCAAGAGAGGGTGATGACACCAAGCTGCTTTATTGTGGTGCCGTTGTACGCCTGCAGTATGGTTTGTCTTTTCTTCCTAGTTCCCTCTGCTGGATATCCGTTGGGGGCCAGTTTTTCGGGGAACATTCGGCGGAATATATGGAGTGGGAGAATGTTTCCTTGTGCTCCTGTGTCGACCTTTACTCTCAGGGACGCCGGGCGCTTGTACTGGATGTCCAGACTGGCGTAAAGTTCGTCACGGTTGTCACCGCTGTTCTTCTCGATGGACGAGAATTCATGGCATTCCAGTCCGCTGGCAACATCATCATCGCTGTCGTCGGTGACGGTGTGAATTGCCTGGCAGCGATGTCCGGGGCGGTGGGGTGACCATCCATGCCTCTTCGTTGGCTTCGTTGAAGCTTTGGCATGCGCTGCCTGTGCTCCTCCGGTGTTGGTTATGCCGCTGCTGCCCGAGCGGCATACCTGGCGCCAGTGATTCTTTTTGTGGCACCGGGAGCACGTTGTATCGTATGCCAGGCACTTGCGTGGGGCATGAGTGCCACCACAGTTTCCACACTGCTTGTGGCTCCTGTTGTTGCTGACTGCATCAATGGTCGATGTTGCTGGTGTGGGTGTTAGGTCTTGTATCTGCTTCATGTGCTTGATGCTCGCCTCATGTGCCTTTGCGATGTCTAATGCTTGTGCTAGAGTGAGGGTATCATCCTTCGATAGGAGCTCCCGCTGGACTTTTGGGATGGCCGTTCCTGCTATGAATTGTTCTAGGATTCTCTCTTGTGTGACGTCTTCCGACGCCGCGTATTTGCATTTCAGCGCTTGCGTCTTTATGCGGATGTAGAAATCTTCCACTGATTCCCCTTGTTTTTGGCATAGACGTTGCATTTCCAGACGGTGGATGCGGAAGTTCTGGCTGGGTTCTAAGAGAGCCAGTCTGTCCCAGATGTTCTTGGGATCTTGGAGCTGGTCGGCCGTCAAACTCCATGAGTTCAACAGTCTGAGCCCTTCACTTCCTAGCCACAGCATGATGTAGTTATGTTGGAGGGCATCTGCTGTCTGGTTGACTGTAAACCACATCTCGCACAGTTGCTGAAAGTCATGCAATGCTTGGGCGCGGTCGGATGCTGACCAGTCCATTGTAGGTCGAGGCAGTGTGCTGTCAGCCATGCTGGCGTGTGGTTGCCAAAAAATGGAAAACGATACCACTTACCGGATGTGACGATGGAGGTGAAGAGTGTGATACTCTCAGACAGTCACAGTCAGGTAATCCGCAAGTGAATCGCAGTGGAGATGTGCTGTTCCAGGCCTCAGAGTCACTGTCACTGAAGTATTGTCACACCACAGCGCACACAACTATAGTTATGTATCAGAACCCTGCTGCCACCATGTAATGTTGTTTGTGTTGATCACAATAATGTTGGGGTTCTCTTTTATCCAATACACAAACACATGGCTGAGTCACAAAGCATTCTTTATTACTAGAGACATAGACATATAACAACTAGCACAGAGGACAGAGGAACGTGTGATGGGTAGCAGGAACAAAGAGCAAGTGGCAGGCCAGTGTGTGAGAAACAGTGAAGAGAGGGGAAGGGGGGAAGGGAGTGGCTCTGGGGCATCGTCACTACTGACCACACTCATGTCAGTCTGGAAGCTGCTATCAGGTTGTTTATGTGTTGGGGTGGGAGCGTCCAGTTCCAGACTGTAGGGCAGTAAGGGAGCAGAGGCTAAGTGTGAAATAGGGCTATACCATTACACCCCTGCCACCCCCACATTTGATGTGGCTCTTGAAGTGTGTGTGTGTGTGTGTGTGTGTGTGTGTGTGTGTGTGTGTGTGTGTGTGTGTGTGTGTGTGTGTGTGATTATTTCTTTCATTTTGTTTCTTTCTTATTGACTTAGTTACTTCTGTCTTGTTACCATAGTCTTGTCTTGTCAGTCATGCTTGCAAAATGTTAAAAACCAAAAAACTTGTCATTATTACTCCTTCTTTTTTTACCCCCCCCACCCCCCTTGTAATTATTATGATTATTATTATTATATGCAAAGACTGAAAGAATCATGTAATTTTTTAGCCAGTGTGCCAGCTCTTCCATGAGCACAAAAGGTGGAAGAGAAAGAAGGGGAAAAAAACAAGAAATAAATTCTTCAGAAGTAAATACAATTCCAAATTCTCAATATAACATTAATTTTGGCTGGTGGCTCGCTTTTATTTTGTGTTGTCTAGATGAGCAGATCTACTATAAAAAAAAAACAAAAAACATATGGGTCGTGACTGCATCGTCTGCTAGCTAAATGAGAGTTATTGTCCTTGACAAGAACAACAAATATATTTTTAAAAATCATTCACTTCCTAAATTTCCTTTAAAAAAAAAATCACTGTTGAGAACATACACCATACATCACGTTTTTGTCAATTCGGATTTACGGGGAAAGAAATTACTACTTTTACAGTGGTTTGCATTTCCGGGAGGAACTAATGAAAAGATAATTCTGTATGTTGTTCAAACTACGACCAGACCACAACGAATTTGCTTCAATTGCATTCAAAGAGATGTAAACAGCACAAAAATACAGTTATGGTTGTGTTGGAAACTTACTTAGTTATCGCTAAAATAAAAAACTTACCACGGTTTCTTTCCAGTTCCTCCAGGGTGAGCATCTTTTGCGCCGCTCGCGTAGTCGCAGACTTTAGCGATCGCGCAACTCGAGCAGACACCAAAATCTATGGGGTCTCCAATTTCCGTTGCACGGGAACTTTTACAAGAACACGCTTCCGGATCAAATATACCGTTTTAAAGAGCGGAAATTCGCCTTTCCAGTGATACCAAATTCAGTATGGTGCATTCAAACTTTCTTGGTGAAAATTTAAGGTAAAAATGAACGTATTTTTCGACTCAATTTTTGCTGCAGTCGAAAACGAAGAATTTTAACGAATTTTATGATGGATAAATCTACGGGAATTCCTCTTTCTAAAAATTATAACTTCATGTCTGTACGTTCTTGTAAAAGTTCCCAACGGTTTTCCGAACGCAACCGTTTTCCGACCTCTCTCATCTGACTTTCGACGTCAGAACCGCCACGCTCGGTTTCCGACCGCTTGGTGTGTTCATTAAAACTTCTTCCAAACTCACAATACATCATTCACACACAAAATAATGGCATCAACAGGTCGTAAAAAGATCGTGTTTTTTTTGCGTGACAGTAGTTTTTATTGACAAACTGCACAGAACAAGGCAGATATGACAAGTTGAAAACGAGCAATACTATTTGCCTCGCGACGACCATGTTACCCAGCGCTAAAGAGAGGCTGGTCCTACCTAGTGTGTGTGTGTGCGTGTGGCTAATTTTAGAAATAAACATGAGTTTAATTGTAGTCTTAATTATTAAATTATGCTTGGGATGTGAATTTATTTGATCAAATTGTATTATTAGTTAAGGTGGGGCAGCAGGGTCTTCAGTGCTGCGCTTTATGTGTAATACTTGGTTGTTGCTACAACTATTATGAGTTGTGCCTGTTTCTGTGTGTGTTTAGTGTGAGTACAGCAGCTGTTTACCTGTGTTTAGTGTGACTCGAATATGCCTGTTGACCCGTGTCTTTATACTTTTGTTTATTCTCTCTCTCGTTTGTTTTTATATATTTCATTTTCATCAGTATTTTTATTTACATTTACTTCTATGTTTTCTTTGTTGGTTTCCTTACACACACACACACACACACACACACACACACACACACACACACACACACACACACACACACACACACACACACACACATATATATATATATATATGAAACATTTACTCTTATTCAGTTTCTTCTCTCTCTCTCTCTCTCTCTCTCTCTCTCTCTCTCTCTCTCTCTCTCTCTCTCTCTCTCTCTCTCTCTCTCTCAAAGATGCCTGTAATTTTATATTTACTCATCAGTAGCTTAGTAAGGACTAGTTGTTAGCTTTTTGACCGAACCTAAACTACAAACCTTGTAAAATAAAGTGTTCGAGTTTTCTCTTGAGTCTTTCTTTTTTCTCCCTTTTGAAGCCCCTCTAATAGAATTTTTTCCTCATTGTGGGAAAATAAAGTATGATAGATTCCAACGGAAAAGTTCAGCCTTTGTGCCCCTGACCAGCTGTCCATTTTTCTTCGCCCATAATTTTAATCTAAAACTTGACGATCGTCGAGTGAAATGACTGTGCACTCGCCTCTGTTGAAGGGCAGCCAGACGTCCCACTGGCAAGGGGAGATACTCATACCAAACTAACGCCTCGCTCGTGGGAATGGTCTAGAGATATGCAATAACGTCTTCACGCTGATATAACTGTACTGGTTGAAATAAGCGTTCTTTTGAACCTTTTATGTGTTTGGATCTTCTTTTAGAACGCTAGCGGTCATTCTTGTTTCACATTTGAGTTGTTTATGCCTTGTTTTGTAGCTTGAGAGGGGGCTTACCCCGAAAATTCGCTATGCTATGAGCTACTGGGAACCAAATTGTTAACAAAGCCAACCCTTAGAGGCCCTCAAGCAAAATGACAAACCCTATCGGAACCTCAGTAGAGCGGAAGTTGTGGTGTATTATGGGCATGTTGGCAAGGCAAATACTATGGCGGAATCTGTTTTCGTCCGTTTGCAACATCGCGTCACATGGTGGCTAAGCGTGTCATTTATGGATTTTTGGATGCCCAGGGTAGCGGAAGATTCTCTGTACCATTTTGTGTGAAACGTTGCTGCTGTTTTCTGCAGTGACCGCGAGTTAGAGTTTTGAGAGAAGTTTTCTTCACGTGTTCAGTGGCTTTCTCTACGACAGGTCGTGGCGACGTCAGGGACTCGTTTAGCTATCCACGGCCAAAGTTTTGTGTATGGCAGGACTACCGAGTATCATTTGACAAGATGAATATAACGGGAAGACGCATTGCCTTTGCTGTGTCTGAGTGTCGGTACTTCACTTAGAGAAAGGTATGCTTACTGGTTTGCTTCTGAAAATTTAAAAGTAGCAGAAAAGAGTTTCGCCAGTTGCACAGTTTAAGCGGCGATTTTGCGGGATATGTAATATATATATATTATTTATTTTATATATATATATATATATATTATTATTATTATTTTTTTTTTTTTGGGGGGGGGGGGAATTCTGAGACGTTTTTGAAGTGTTATATTTATCAGCTGGAGTGTGATTATAAGGACAAAAGATACGGTGGATTACTTTTTAATGAATGTAAAACTGATTACAGAAATAATAAAACGATAGCAGAGGCTGGCTTGGACTGAGCCACTTGTTTTTTTTTTACTCCCCCTCCCCACCTCTGACTCTGGTTAATTAATACTAATTGTTAAATAGTGTAATTAATACTAATTGCAAAATAGTGTAACAATTTGTTATGGTGTATTTTTTTATCCTGATATTTCTTAATTGTGACCTCACTGTGAATTATTTTAATAAATTAAAGGTCTGTACATACAGTTTGCCATGCCACACTGCTGGGTGTTTACTAGGTTTTTATTAGTAAGGTGGCAGTGAGTGTGGAGAGTTGGTGGCGAAGGCCAAAGTTAAGGACGATGATGGTGTGTGGTCACCACTTTGATGGGTGACTGTTACTTGCTACTGCTAGGCTTTGCCACTGCCCTCAGATTTATTTGGAGGCAAATTTTGTGCAGACTCTACAAAAATCCTTTAACTGAGACTATAAACCAAGGTCCCCATGTGTTCACCCTAATCTCCAGACGACAAAATATGCCAGCATCTGAATGTAGCTTGGTTATGTTCCAGCTCCATTGAAAACTGTTTTTCAACACAGTGATTTAGTTTTGGCTCATTGAAATGTCACTGCTGTGTACTTGTGTTGCAATTTGTTTTCTACATTGATCTGAAATATTTTTGGCAGTGGGTCCATTGATTGTCTGTTCAGGCTGTTGATCAAGAGAACAACATTTTGCATACATCACTTTGCCATGAGTGTTATACATGCTATCTGTTTTGGTTCATTAGTTTTCATTTACATTTTTTGTTTGTTTTTGTTTTCTTGTACACAAAGGTAGAACTGAACATGTTGCGCGCGCGCACGTGCACACACACACACACAAGTACATGTGAACTGACATGTTGGGATTGAAACAGCATTTAACACTTGGCGGTGTTAGTCAGTACTGGCTAAGTCCCATAGGACTTCGGTAGTTTTTAGCTTGTGAGAGCTTATCTGCACTGTGTGTATCTGGCGCTATGAACACAAGGTTTTGTGTGGAAGTTTTTTATGCGCTATATATAAATTTTCATTCGTTCATTCATTCATACTCATAGGACAGGCCCGCTGATCTGTGCCACAAGACTGACTAAAGTAGTGGGGATGTCTGAATCTCAGAATGACACTACATCATTGACATTGTCACATACTAGAGAAGATGCCAGAGTAAAAAAGGTAAACAGAACATGACATAGCCTACTGTACTGGCAATGCTGTTTCTAAAAGAAGTGTACAGACACTGAAACATGAACAGGCACAGACTGTTGCATGCCAGCACACATGCTAGCACGCACACTGACACATGCTAGCTTACACACTGACACACACTAGTGAACACACTGACACGCTGGCCCATAGACTGACACACGCTAGCGCACGCAGACTGACATGCTAGTACACAGACTGACATGCTGTGGCGCATGAACAATGAAACATACATGCATGCATTTCCACTCACACACCACACACACATGCACACACACACACACACACACACACACACACACACACACACACACACACACACACACACACTCACACACACATGATGGATAATTTCTTTGTCTTTCTGCTGAGCATCACCATTCTTGTAAGAGTAATACTACTACTATAGCAAAGGAGTGAGTGCAATGTCACTGTACCCACCCACTAGGGGTGCAACTCTGTGTCACTGTACCCGCCCATCAGGGGTGCAACTCTGCGAGTGCTATGTCACTGTACCCACCCATCAGGGGTGCAACTCTGTGTCACTGTACCCACCCATCAGGGGTGCAACTCTGCAAGTGCTATGTCACTGTGCCCACCCATCAGGGGTGCAACTCTGTGTCACTGTACCCACCCATCAGGGGTGCAACTCTGTGTCACTGTACCCACCCATCAGGGGTGCAACTCTGTGTCACTGTACCCACCCATCAGGGGTGCAACTCTGTGTCACTGTACCCACCCATCAGGGGTGCAACTCTGTGAGTGCTATGTCACTGTACCCACCCATCAGGGGTGCAACTCTGTGTCACTGTACCCACCCATCAGGGGTGCAACTCTGTGAGTGCTATGTCACTGTACCCACCCATCAGGGGTGTAACTCTTTGAGTGCTATGTCACTGTACCCGCCCATCAGGGGTACAACTCTGTCACTGTACCCACCCATCAGGGGTGCAACTCTGTGAGTGCTATGTCACTGTACCCACCCATCAGGGGTGCAACTCTGTCGCAGTAAAGAAAATTTATTAACCAGTATGCATGAAATAACAAAATAACAATGTACCAAAATAACCCAGCTTGCACCTAAAAGTGTTTGAATATTCAGACTTGAGAGTGTTGAAGTTGGACACTATACCATCTATGACTAGATGCAAAAAGATGTGCAAGAAAAGAGGACAGAGGTACTGGAAAATAAAGCTGACAGGATGTGAGTAAGCAATGCGTTTTCTGAATGAACACATGTGAAGTCATTCACTAGTGGAGGGAGAAGGCAGTGCTGCTCTTTGTTCCTGAGAAATGTGACCTTCAGTGTGATTTGTGACAATATGTTGTACATTACACATTACAACAAGCCCACATTACAGACACTGTGCTGCTAATCATGCAGTTAACTGCAAGATACCCACTGAACTTACAAGATGTGATCCACATGAATATTACCAAGTGAACTGTTGTTAGTCTGGGTCATACAAAACAACATGCTAGGCATGGTTTGTTGTAATGGATAATGTTTAACATACAGCCAGTCTTGAACATTTTTAAATGAATAAAAAGCAACACATTTTGCTACATAAACAGTTATTCTTTAATGGAACAGTATGTGACAAGTAAGATTTGATGATTTGTTTTTTCAGATTAAAATTTTCTTGAGATAAACAGCAAATGATGTAAGAAATATGTAGGACATTACTATTTCAACAAGATGTACAGTGCTGCTTGTGTTTTGATGAAAATGATATATCAATAGAAGTTTTTATTACTGTAAAATATAAGACATAACTATTTCCATTTGAACAGTTTTTGCAGCGTTACGCAAAATAGCATGTCTAACTTTGTTGTGGTGGATAACATAACGTTACTGACACAGCTTGGTACTTCGTTTTTCATAACAAAAGAAGTAATACTTGTTATTTAACAAACAAGTAAGTGTTTTGTAGGAGACAAAATGTAGCAAGTAAGAGTGAGTACAACTTTTGCTGCTTTTGGGTGTCATAGGAAAACACACAGGCAACCTGTCATCCATACATTTCTTGGTCATGTTGACTGAGGTGCCTAGGACAAAAATAGTTGAATAGTTAACTTCAAACTGAATGAATTGATGATAAAAAAAAATTGACTGAAAAATAATTGCCTAATGAATAATGCTATTAAAGATCCACACCTTCCATTTTTAGAACTCCAGAAGGCAGACAGGTATGGTCACTATCATTATGTCAAACATTATTTCCACAGCTCTTGTTGTAATCACAATGTGCAACACCTGAGTTGATGACTTTAGCCTCTGTAAATTCAAATTGTCTACCATGTTTGATGATCTATTTAAAGACGTAGTTTGTAAACAAAATGAATTGTATTAAGTGCAAGCAAAAAATATAAAGAATACAATTAGAATATACTGTTTATAACTATGCTGCTGTCAAACATTACAGTTTCAACATGCACCCATGTTGTAAGAAACTCAGTGAAAACAAATTTACAAAAGAATCTGAACAAACTTTAGATCGACAGCATAACAAAAACTTGCTTTGTAATTGTATGCTTACATTCTGATACTTTCAAAAGATTCGGCATATATATACTAATATGAATATCATCGTATAATTATAAGATTTGACTAAATATATAATATATATATTAATTATTATGCAGAACGTAAAATTTATGTCAAACATTACACCTTTTGCAGTCTTCAAAAATATAACCACATGCCTTTCACATGTCACAACATCTCTGTGCTCAAAGCAAATGGCCCAGATGTGTAACATGACTAGCCAGATGTAGTGCAAATGCATGAAAACTTCTTCTTTTTTTTCCTTTTGCTTGTTTAATCGAATACTATGTTGAACGTTATTTCTTGCAACAATATTATGAAGAATGGCAAAATATATTTTAAAAACTACCCAAACGTTTGGCAGTAAAATAAAACATTGGCGCCTGATGCAGTGACATACCACAATGACTGGGGTAAAGTGTCAGCAAAAGAGAAAGTCAGGTCTTTACTAGACTGTGGATGCTGGTCATGAAACATTTCAACACATGTAACGTTCGATCCAGGGACATTTTGGAGCCTCTGACTCCAAAAACAAAACTTCGTGATAATTGATTTACTAGGTGCTGTGTAAAGTAATATTTCCTCTGTACAAATCAGTGACTGAGGTAATGTTTTGAGTCATCATGTACGTGAATGAAAGCATCAAAAGCATTCTCTGTGAGATTGTGCATTTTCAGGGGTCGAATTCCGTGGCGCTTTTTACTTTCAAAAATATGTATTGCTCCAGCAGCTCCAGATTTGGAACTCAAATATTGTTTCCATTGTGATATTGATCAATTATGAACACACACACATAGCAACAATAAAACAAAGTGGTTGAAACAGATTTTATTGGCAGTCAAACCCGCACCACCCATGATGTGCACCTTTTGGCACTAAGTCATATATGGAAAGAGAAGAAGAAGAGGAAATATTTGTATAAAGCTTTGCTAACACTAACAGAGTGATTTTCTTGTTCTTTTGCCTTTTATCATTTAATCATTTACCACAAAATGTGTACAGTACAGTGATCACTTTCAAACACACACACACACACACATTATGCATTTAATGATTTATATTATTAAATTTAAAGGGACTAGCCCACGCAGATTTGGCTAAAGCAACATTTTTGGCATGAATTTGTTTATTGTTTTAGGTTAAAAAAAATTTGGAGCATTCATTTCTGCTTTGGCCCTTTTGAAATACACCAGTTTAAGACTAACTGTAGTGGTCTAAAATATATTGGGGATCTCCCCCATGGGGTACAGCTATTTATGGAATGTGTATTATGTCATTACATTATGGGGGCGGGGATAGCTCAGTGGTTAGAGCACCGGACTCGTGATTGAAAGGTCGCGGGTTCGAATCCCTGCTGGAACGGCGGGATAATTTTCTTCTCCAGGGTCGACTTTCTGTGCTGACTCTTATTTCGGTATCCGTTCCACCCCCGTGTTACCACAGTAGCACGTAAAAAATCCCGGTCATTCTGCCAAAAGTGCAGGTGTCAGGTTACAGCTAAACATGCATACACCTTACGTATGTGGATTTTATTGAACCGTGCTTCGGCATTGGTCACAACTTGTCCCTAATATGTCAAATGACATCTGAGGACATTAAGCATCAACTCATCGTCATTACATTTTCTTGTTTTACACACGGTTTTGTAGGCTTGGCCTGCAAACAATTGAGAATGACGTCGTCTCAGGCATGTAATCTGCTCAGGCCTGATAATTTGCCGGGCAACTGATGATTTTGTGTATAATTTTTATATCTTGCTTTGAATAAATCTCCTAATCATGCATTGTGTACCTCACTGTAGTGGATGAGACTGGCAGCTGCCATTTACTAATAATGCTTGGTGATGGACCAGGATGGAATTTTTTCTCAGCATATTGATCCCATGCTACTACAGGAAGTATTTCAGACACCACTATCTAATAATAAAAAAGAAAACAAAAGAAAAACCTTCTGGCTGGTGGCACGCCAGAAATGCACATTACACAAACAGGTAGTAGTAGAATATTTTAATGTATGGCTCCAGTAAACTACTCCTATCAGTCAAAAAAGAAGCATCAGAACCTTTCCTTTTGCTTGTTTTGTAACAGCTTTGCCAGTTTCCTATTGCAGACGTCTAACCTCATGCACAGCTCTCTCCACCTCTCCCACAGGTTTACCAGCTGCGACCTGTATCAGCATCAGCGTTGTTGGTCTCTTGCCAGTCGAGCTAAACGTTCTTTTTATTTTGGTCCTCTGAAGATAAATGGTAGTAACTCCAAAGATATCTCTGCTTTGAGGGCATAATCTTGAAAAAACGGAAAAGAACTATGAAAATATAAACACCACTGTTTCATTCTCAGTTCTTCGTTGCTTTTGTTCAACTGGCTATTTGCTCAATATAAAACAGCGCATGAAAGAATGCAGTTTATTATCTATTATTACAAAAGAAGGCAGCGTACAAAACAAAACACGTGTCCCGACCTGTGTTCTCTTGTTGTGTGTACATTCCTACTCCTTCTTTTTAGTTTTGTCATTCTTACCATCAGTAACTACTTTGGGGAGCCATTGTTTCCTTGGATTCTTCCTTCTCCTTTGTATAATTTTGACATCAAACTGTTATATATTATAGCATTGATACTGTAATGACGTCAAAATGATTTTGCTATCGTTTCATTGGTCCAAACATATAAAATGTTCAACAGAATGCTGTTTATTATGACATCATTTCATTGTTCATCTTGGCAGTTTCAAAACGCATTAAATTTTATTTTATTTTATGCTGTTCCTCATGAAAAGGTTAGGAAAATGAAATTATTTCACACACACAGTCCAGATTAAAAAATGAATATTGACAAAAATAATTTATACATGATGACCACAAAACTGAGAAGTTCTGGTATCCTATCAAAGATGTAATACTAAAATGTGGGAAAGAACTTGTGAAAATAGTGTTAGTAACGCTGTCTGGGAAAATCCTCTTCTAAAATTGTTGTAAAATCAACAGCACGTTCAGTCACAAAACTTTTAATACGGATCATGTTTGCTTAACCTCCTCTAAGCACATGAGAAAGGAGAGTTCCTTTAAGAACAAATTGTAGTTTTCACCTGATGAAATGTACTTTTTGTCAGCAAGGATTTCTTCTGTCTAAAAAGAAAATGGGTGTTTAGGGTGGAGATGGGGGGGGGGGGGGGGGGGGGGGGGATGTTAGGAGAATTTTGTTTTAAAACATCAACAGCTCCATGATGGAAACAAGACTGAAGAAACAGAAAGTCCCCTGTTGTTTTAAAACATCAACAGCTCCATGATGGAAACAAGACTGAAGAAACAGAAAGTCCCCTGTTGTTTTAAAACATCAACAGCTCCTTGAGGGAAACAAGACTGAAGAAACAGCAAGTCCCCTGTTGTTTTAAAACATCAACAGCTCCATGATGGAAACAAGACTGAAGAAACAGAAAGTCCCCTGTGTGCCTAGCAGTAGTACACACACTTGAAGCCTCGCTTTCTGGCACTTTTCTCCAAACTCTGCCAGAATTGGTTACACCATTGAAGGGGCACTCTTAATCTCCATGTAGCTGTACACGGACACTGTCAGTGCCCTCAAAATGTTTAGGCACTAATAAGAGTGTGGAAACAACATAGCATCAAATCATGCAAGTAAACGTGAGGTGTCCACCCTGTATTAGAAAAAAGTCTGGTCTGGATTCAAACGATTTGGGTTTTATTTGTGATGGCATACAAAATATGGATGGTTACAAAAGAAAGACCTAATACAGTAGACCCTTTTTGTTTATCTCGCTGTCCTACAGTGACAATCAATTAGAGTCGAGTACTAAGTTCTACAATTTTTCCAAACTGGTCATTGGGTGAATGTGCTGACTGACTTTGTGCATACAGAGGTTTGACTGAGCTGACTCATTTTGGATGCCTACAGACTTAGCAACATTTTTGGTTCAATCCTTTGACTGAAAAAGTCCCAACACCAGGCTGGTCTTTGTTATTTATATGTGGGTGGGAGGGAGGGTTAGTATATATGCCAGTGCAAGTGTGTGCATTTTGTGTATGAGTATGTGTGTGTTGGTGTGCATGTGTGTGTGTGTGTGTGTGTGTGTGTGTGTGTGTGTGTGTGTGTGTGTGTGTGTGTGTGTGTGTGTGCATGCATGCATGGGGTCCTGAGAATGTGTACACCTCTGTAGAGTCTAATGATGTGCATGGTGACAAGCCTCACCTCATCCCTGAATGGTCCCTAATCCTGGTTTCATTGCTGGAGCATACGCAGCATGTGAGTGGTGTCCTTGGTGTGGCTGGACAGGCTGGCAACATGGCTCTGCAGCCAGTGGTCCACAAGCTTGGACAGACTCTTGGTGGGTCCGTTTACACATGACACCATGAGACACTCTGGTGGTTCATCAACATCTTGTGGATCTTGGGCAGCAGATCTGTTTAATAAATATGTATAAAGTAAATAAACATGGTGCTTAACATCCATAGAAACTGTATGGCTTATTAGGATTATGTACCTATCGCTACACTGTCACCACCAGAATGACTTCTGCATTAAGATGGGCAGTGATGAGAGCCATTTTAATGTTTCAGTAGGAAGTGATGGACAAAGTTACAAGACAGCGTCCACAAACCACAACCTTTTTGAAGAGAAAGGAGAGCTGAAGTGGTATCGAACCAAGGTCCTTCTGCTTACCAGCCTAACACCTATTACCACTAGGCCAAACCGGCTCACAATATATATTGCATTTCTGCAAACGTGAAGACAAACTGTGGAGGGAGGGCTTCAGGATGAGGAAACTGAAGACCCTGGCACTGTGTAGACTGAACACATGAGATTAAGTTGTCTAGGGGCCACATCTGCATGTGGGTGTGTGCATGTGTGCATGCATGCATGCAGTTGTATGTGCATGCTCATGTGTGGGTGTGCATGTTTGTATGTATGTATGCCACTATGTGCATGCATGTCGGTGTGTATGTGTGGGGGTGTGAGCTCTTCCTGACATGCCGGACTTTGGGTGAGCCTGTGGATGTGTGACTGTGGTCACAGTGGAGGTTAAAAACTTCATTGAATGTTTGTCAGTCCTCTATTTTCTATACCACTGATATCTTTGTGACCATTTTAACTAGGTGTGATGATGTGCTACTACAATTAAAGGACAAAGTGTAGGAAAATGGGCACAGGACAATAAGCTGTGACTTACACTCAGTATCACTATAGGCACATAAAGGGGGTATTTTACTGCACAGAGTAACAACCCATTAGTTTGTAAATGTTGGTTCTATTGTCAGTTCCCTATCCCCTGTGTTTCTTTCATGGATTCCCTGTTTCCTCATTAATTCTCTTCTTTTTTTTGAAGCATTCACTATCTCTATATACCCGCTTCTACCTACACAGGTCCCACATTGAGAGAAAGACAGGCACACTTGTCACCAAACACTCCAACACTTTAGGCCACACTCAGCATGACCTACTGAGCTTGCCACTGGAGAAAATACCCCCTCCAAGCCACAAACAGATTTTGGATTCTAAGGCAGACTGAAAACCTTGCAGCCCTCCCTTCCTGCTATCTCCAGCAGTAGAGCTACAACTAAACCCACTGCACTGGTCCACTCTTTGTGATGTACTCATTTGAACCTGTCATCCTGATAAGTGTGTGTGTGTGTGTGTGTGTGTGTGTGTGTGTGTGTGTGTGTGTGTGTGTGTGTGTGTGTGTGTGTACCTGCTTGTGTGTGTGTGTACCTGCGTGTGTGTGTACCTGCGTGTGTGTGTGTGTGTGTGTGTGTGTGTGTGTGTGTGTGTGTGTGTGTGTGTGTGTGTGTGTGTACCTGCACCAGTGTGTGCGTGTACCTGCATGTGTGTGTGTGTGTGTGTGTGTGTGTGCATCAGCTATCTCCTCTTTTTATCAGAAATCTTCTTATGGTAGGTGGTTTGAATTTATGTATTGTTTGGGAAGCATCTGTCAATGATGGAACTGTTGTCAACTCAGTATAACCTAGGCCCACTATAGCTGGTATGAGTTCTAATTTGACACAAGAGCCTTTAAAAGGGGGGGGGGGGGGGGGGGATTAAAATTACCCCCAAAGAAAGCCAAGGCTGAAATATTGGGAACATTTAAACTCATCATGTTGTCTTAATAAGTAAATTCCTTTTTACTTGTGTGTATATAATAATATAATATGAACTTTTTCTTCCCTTGTTTTTTGTTTTGCTCTGTTTCTCTTTCTTTCTCTCTCTTTCTCATATATGGGTTATTCTCCTGAAAACTGGACCAAAGAGGGTGCCGCTTTCCTGATAAAACGAAACTGAAACATGAAACTTTTTAAACTACTGCTGTATTTCTGCTGTAATGTGTTTGGTGAAATAAGGGAAATGCCACAGTGTGTGAATGCATCATTATTTTTTGTGCTGTGAGCCTTTTTTGGTAAAAATCTTGACATTTTTCATGGCCACCATATGTGACATGGCTATGGGAAGGTTAGCTGATCGCAGATATTTCCTTGGAATCGTTCATGATTGAATAAAAACAGGTTTCATGAGAAAGAAGGAGGCTAGTTCTTACATACATATATAGTATTTATCATGTGTTGCTACTAACAACTCCAAACAAAGGAAAGATAATCAGTGTCTCGCACATTACGGATGGTGTCTTCTGAGTGTTTATCACGATATTGTGACTTGTTCACAACAGAAACTAAAGAACTTTATACGAGATAAAATTGACTTTAAACTATGTCCTTAAACTCAAATCCCTACCGGAAAACCCAGCCTATAGTTGCATTTTTGAACCCGAAAACACAAAATTATTTGAAGAATCGGAGTCAAAGGTTCTACCTCTTGGCATCCACATTCTCCCCCACTTGGAGAAATCCAAACTTAACCTAAATCTGGTAGATGATGCTCCCTCGTTGGACATCGTCCCTTGGAAACTTTCCATTCCTGCAGTCCGTTTTGACCTAACCAGTTTCAAAAAAGCTACAATGAACCCGGAAATATATAAACAGCTCTATTTACAACTTATCTCATAGTACTCTTTATCAGATTTTTTTTTCACAGACGGTTCTAAAACAGTTGCTGCAGCAGCGGTATCCTCTAAACAGATTAATAAACCTTTTACCTGTCGGCTTCCAGACGACAGTTCAATATATATAGCAGAGTTGAGGGCTATTGTTTTAGCTCTCAAACATGTTTGTTATTCCAAAGGAAAATCATTTTTGATATTGGAAAGCACCAAGGTCAAGATTACAGTAGGTCAAGATTACAGTAACTGAATTTTGGTTCATACAATGAAATATGACTATTTCTATTATATGTTCTGAACTGCTGATTTTTTTGGCAACCAACTTAGTTTGACAGTGCTTGTTCATAAGCTGGAGTGTCTTGTGAAAAGGTTGCTTTGCTGTATTCAAGGTCAAGGTCACAGTGAAGGTTCTGAACTTCAGTGAATGTTTGCCCGGACAATATCTCTGATCAGTCAAACTTAGTATGGTCATGCATCATCATCAGCCAGAGTATCATTCAGAAATATCATTTTGCTATGTTCAAGGTCAAAGCAACGATCGTTTCTACTAGATCTTCAGAAATACTGAAACTTTTGCAATCCAAATTAGTTTGAGGGTACATCATCACAAGACAGGGTAAGGCACCGTGAAAAGAATTTCTTGCTTTTACACAGGGTGTGAAACAGAGAATATGGTTTGGGTGACTGTGGACTAGATTGCTGCCACTCTTGGCTATCCCGATATCCAAAGCAGGGGTCAGTACCGGTTCCAATCAAGAAAATATGGAAAGAACATTTCTTTTGTAATGAATATACTTGTTTATTAAGTTTTTTGTTCAATGGTTCAAGTATGTGATTCTTAAAGGACAAGTCCAAGTTTAGGGGTGATTTTTGACACGATTCCCGTTAAAGCTCGCTGAGAATGACGATGTAGGTGAAACTGTGATCTGAGGGTTATAAATGCATGAAAAAAAGGCATTTTCTGTCGTACCAAAAACATCGCCATGACGCCCAAATCATGTGGCCATATGCCTACTATGTCACTCTGGGGAGTCGCTGCAAAATGGCCAACTCGAGCTCCAAAGATGAAACTGATACTTTGCCCGAGAGACCCACAAAGATACAGCCATATCAGTTTGTGCCTGTCAGGCAGGATTTTGAAAGAGTACCGGAACATCATGTCAGCTTCGACATGCGGTATTCCATGGAGTTTGCGAAATCGCACTCACTGAAGTGCTTGCTACACAAAGGGGCATGATGCGGTGCAGCAAGAAAGCTCATTTGAATTGTATAAACTTAATCCACTTTTGCCTAACTGCGGGCCGATTGCGCGGGAGCTCGTGCATTGTACCTGGGGTCATCTGCGAATTGTTACAGTTCGTGGCAACACAGTAGGCCGGCATAGTTAACTTTTTTGTCGACACACGCATACACAGTTTACTGAAGAATCTAACATGGCAACTGCACTGAGTACCCAGACTGACGTCACTTCCGGGAAAGCCTACAGAAAATAAAATTGATTAAAAACCCAATTAATATTTTTAAACTATTTTTTATTTCATTAAATCTGAAACTAGTGACTCATTTGTCAATCATTTCGATGGTCTTTTTGCATACTTAAAAACCTTGGACTTTTACTTTAAATCCTTTTGTACTTGTGATGATGTCTACATAACATGTGAGACAGATGACTAATTAAGTGCGATTGGCTATTAACTTTAGAAAACAAGAAACAAATATCCCTCTAACATGTATATTTATATATAAGGTTCAGACCAAGTTAGTGCAATGCATCCCTCCCTCCTCCAGATTACTTTGGGGGGAAAAGAAAAAAATATTAAAAAAATAAGGAAAAGAAATGTGTAATCTATGTTGTGCATGTCTGTACTTCGAAGAAGACGTTTTAAAAACCTAAACTGTTAAAAGAGGCAGGACAGTTGTTTTTTTAATGTCAGAAGTGACACATATTCCTTTATTAATTAGAAAATATTGTATGATAAAACAGGCAAGAGTCAAACTGGCCACTGAGCTGACTCTATTCATGCATTTCTGGTGTTTTCTGTAACACGCGAGACACTGACCTATGACGTAACATAATGCACAATTAACCAAGTTCCTGTCACCCTGTCAGTTTATGTCTTATATTTGTGTACACAAGAGATGTCAAGCTTTCATTTCCAAATAACAACATTAAAAAAATTCACACTTTGAATTTTTACCATCTATGTCACAGTTTTGACTAGTTTTCAGGAGAATGACCCATATATATATATCTCTAAAATTTTCAGACTGCCTATTATTTGTATTCTGTTGAACAACCTCTCTTCCCCTTCTCCATCTAAATGCAATTTTAGCAATTTCGCCCTCACACACGCACGCGCATGTGCACGCACATGCATGTACACACACACACATACACACACACACACACACTAATATGGCTTTTGCATTGTTTTGTTAATTTCTGAAGTTAAAATATGAAGAGAGTGAGCTATGGAACTGGACCTTGCTGAAGGAAATATTGTTTTTTCTCATTGTCTCTGTTTCAGATAGCTGTGTATTTTTTCCTTGTCTGCCTATGCAACTAAAGAATGTGATGAACAAATACGAAGTTCTGGGGGTTGTAGGTGAAGGTAGGTATCCATTTTGTTTAGACCCATTGCTGAGTGAGTCTTTCCTGTTGCTTTGCTGTAGATTGCTCAGTGTTGTAGAGTTTTTGTTGGTGGCCACTGCCAGGAGAATTGTTTCATATAATTATGCAGATGTTTTGTGTTTGTCTTGTGGGCAGTTAGTAAGTTGCTTATACGTAACACCAAGCTAGTCAGCTGTGAAAGTTGTAAAAGTTGATGTAATCTGGGCAGGCATGAGGTAGAGCTTATCCCAAAGTGCGGACCCAGAGGCTCTGGTGCAAAACACTTATTGATGCATGCCAGACCTTTTCAGAGCTGTGAATGAAGTTATCCTTTTTCTCTTAAACATGAAATGTTTCACCATCAACTTGTGTCACAGGATCTCTGACAACAGACCCACTGTTTAGGGGAAAATGATAGGGACCTGTTAAGTACTACAACAAATGTTGCCTTATCACAGTAGGACAGTGTATGGGGAATGCTACTCATGTGCTATCATAACTTTGGTGAATGTTGCCTTTCTCAGTTACTGTGGTAGCATCATGGATGGGAAATATGATGAATCTTGCCTTTTTGCAAATTAGCATAGTGGATAGGAAATGTTTCTGTGACAATTGTTATTGGTAGTGATACTTCACTACTCTTAGTTATTACTAGTACCGTACTATGAGTAAAACTTATAATAGCTAGGTGGATGGAATATGTTACTGCAGTGAATGTTGCTTTACTGGCATAGCTTATTGGATGTGAAATATTACTGTAATGAATGTTGCCTTACTACAGTTGCAGTAGCATAGCAGATGGCAAACATAGCCTGTCTGTTTGGAGCAGCTTGCCTCCAACACTGCCACCCAGATTTGCTTTCTGTTTAAAAGTGGCCCTCAAAACTCTCCTGTTAAACAGCTGTTTACATTCTTTCTTCTCCTCCCCCCAGCTGTATGGACTGAATGAGGTTGTGAATCACTTGCTTTGGGATGTCCACCCACTCCTCCTGAGGTGTGTGGAGCAGCTCATGTGTATTTGCAGGGTTTTTCACTCGGCCTCAGACTTGTTTGTTCAACTCCGAGACCTGTTCAGTTGAGTTGAAATCTGAGGAAAGAGCAGGAAAAGAGTATCGACATTGTTGTTGGCAAGGACCTGTGTGGTGTAACATAACATGCTGCATGGGGTCTGGCATTGTTGTTGGCAAGGAACCATGTGGTGTAACATAACATGCTGCATGGGGTCTGGCATTGTTGTTGGCAAGGAAATATGTAGTGTACATGATAGGGTCTGGCATTGTTGTTGGCAAGGAACTGTGTGGTGTAACATGTTGCATGGGGTCTGGCATTGTTGTTGGCAAGGAAATATGTAGTGTAACATGACATGCTGCATGGGGTCTGGCATTGTTGTTGACTCTAATTTCGGTATCCGTTCCACCCCCGTGTTACCACAGTAGCATGTGAAAGATCCCATTCTGCCAAAAATGCAGGTGGCAGGTTACAGCTAAACTCGCATACACCTTACGTATGTGGCTTTGCATGAAGTGACATGGTGCATGGTTTATGGTGTACACAGAACTTGCGCCAAGATGGCTGCAGTTTCATGTGGCATCAGCCATGCCAGCGCTTAAGTACACCACTTCGGTGGATATTCAAAAAACGCGCACTGAAAAGCTTGTCACTCCAGTAGAACCACAGGCAAGCGCAGTGAGTCTGCTCAAGAGAGCGGAGAATAGCGCTAAATAAGTGATCATCAATCAATCAATCAATCAAGGAACTGTGTGGTGTAATGTAACATGCTGCATGGGGTCTGGCATTGTTGTGTTGAAATACAGCTTCAGGGGCAGCCAGAAGTGGGATGGTATGTGGCTGCAGGATTTAGCAACCTTGGACATGCAGCACCAGAGGTGCCTCCACTGCCCACGCCAATGCTGTTTCAGGCACTTCACTCCTTTTTCTTTTTTCCCCTTCTTTTTTAAGGGAGAGGAGCCACCTGTGTGCATTCATTGTCATGAGTTACTATAGAAGTCTTTTGCTTTTTTTGCTCTGATCTGATTGAAGCAAGGGAGCGGCCTTTTATAGCTCAGTCATTGAGGATGTTGTTTCAGGATTTATCCCAGGATTGCATTTCTGATTATTTGAAGGAGATTAACATTTTTGGAAAGTTATAAGTTTTTGTTACATTTTGGATCTGTTTTTCACCCTCTTCCTACCTCTGGTTTTTAATAGACAGTGTGGTCATTTTGTCATGTAAATATTTTTTTGCATTTATTGCATTTAGACAAAATATGTTTTGTCTTATATAACCATCGTGGTTGACTTATCCTGAAAAGCATTTATCTGTGTATCTGTCTCCTTCATTGAAAGTCAGAGTGTTTTGTGAAAAAATTGGATTGCTAAGGTCAAGGTCACAGTGGTGGCTCAAAACTTCATGGAATATTTGTCGGTCTTTTCTCTGTACCACTGATCTCTTTGCAACCAAACCAGGTGTGTTGATGTACTGCTACTGATAAACAGACCAAATGCAAGCCATTGTGGCCATGTGTAGTACACTGGTGATAACACTGTGACTTACAGTACCAAAGCACATGTAGGGGGGGGGGTATTTTTCCACTCAGTGTTACAAACCTTGTTTAAACTTGGCATAAATGGGAACAATAGGAAAAGGTGAAGGCATTTGCAAACAAACAGTAGTGCAGTAATGATGAGAAAAACATGCATCTAAAACATATTGTGTTGATTGAAGAATCAGTTTGTTGCCATAGAGTTCAAAAAGTTTGTTTTGAATGCACAAGTGCTTTAAACAACATGTATTTTCCCACTTTCAGTTTCAAGTCTGAAAGTTGAACTTTTTTTTACACTTTGAAACTATTGCTGTAAGGAATTGAATTTCAATTCAAACTACTGGGAAATCAATGTGTGGGACTGAAAAGGGACCATAAAGTCTTAATGTGCCTGGGGGCATTGATTGTTGAAGTGTTGACACAGAGTACTGTGTTGTGCTGTGCTGTGCTGTGTCTACAGAGCTCTGCCCCTAGTTCAGCCAGTACAGGTTTCCACTACTTCAACCCCTTTAGGCTTTACTGCAGGTGAAGAACCCTTTGTTCAGTGCACACACTGTTTGACTCTGGTCCAGGCTTTCTTTTCACCATTGAAGCCTTTGTGGCTTACATAGTAATCAACTTGAAGCTGGTTCCTAGACAAATATTGATCAACCACCTTATGTAGCCAAAATAGGCACATCTTGACTACACTGTGACATAGTGTAAGATTGCTGTTCAGATGTCATATGTGGTGGTGGCTTTTCTTTTGTATTCCACCTGTAGTAAAGTTGAGGGGTTGGGGGGGGGGGGGGGGGGGGGGGAGAGGTTGGTTATATTGGAAATAAGTTGTCCCCAGGTTTTGTCTGGCTCAGTGGATATTTTCTAATTTGCTCAACCTTTTGAAATCAAACTTTGTACAGTGGTGCATCATCATAACCTGGAGTGTCAGAAACAAATTAAAAATAAAATAAAATCAGTTGCTGTCAGAGTCAAGCTCAGATAATTGAGGTATGACTATTTCTGTTATATATTCTGAATTAATTAGTATTTCTATTCTGAGTTCATTATTCTTTTGTAACATCATCAAAGCTGGAATGTGTGGTGAAAATATTGGCTTGCTGTGTTCAAGGTGCAGGTCACAGCAGAGGTTCAGAATGTTAGTTAATGTTTGCCTGGATGATATCTTCAGAATGTTTGAACCTTTTGTAGCCAAACCTGGTGTGCTGATGCATCATCATGAGCTAGAGTGTTTCACAAAAAGATTGCTATCTTCAAGCTTAAAGTCAAAATGAGGCCTCAAATAAACAAAACATGACCGTTTCTGCTGTATCTTCCTAACCGCTGATCCTCTTGCAACCAAACTTAGTAATGAGGCCTCAAATAAACAAAACATGACCATTTCTGCTGTATCTTCCTAACTGCTGATCCTCTTGAAACCAAACTTAGTGTAATGGTACATCATCATAAGCTGGAATGTCTTGTGAAAAGTTTTGGGTTGCTATATTCACGGTCAAGGTCACATTGAGGGTTCACAGTTTCATTGAAACGTGGATGTTTTTCAATCTGATATTTTATGTAGCAGTGATCTCTTTGTAACCAACTATTACAATTCACAGACCACGTGCAAACAAAGTTGGCATAAATACTGACAATAACAGTAACATTGTGACCTACAGTAATTATATGTGGACACAACAGTTTTTATTGTTTAAAAATCTTTTTGTTAATGTTCTTTTGCCTTCAGGGCAACAGGCCTTGTTTGTTTTCAGGTTTTGTGTCTTGATGAGAGTCCACTACTTAGTTAAATTAAAGTTGTATCAAATAATTGATTGATTGTGCACTGATTGAGCAGGTGTGCTCAGTGTGTATTTTTGTGAAGTTTAGTGTGTGTGTTGTACTAACTGATAGCAGTTAACACTAGGCTTTTTAGCTATCAGTTAGTACAACACACATGCTAAACTTCACAAAAATACACCCTGAGCACATCTGCTCAATCAGTGCATAATCACTCAATCAATTATATGATACAACTTTAATTTAACTAAGTAGTGGATAAGTAATTGTAGAAACATGAGCAACGTCTTCCCTCAGTGTTGGCTGTGTCACTGAGGGAAGACATTGCTCATGTTTCTACTATTACTTATCAGTATTGGTTGCGTGCTCAGAACATTGGCTCATGTAGATGTTAAGGGATGTACTTGTAGATTTTAAAACTTGGTATTAGTGGATATCTCGTGACTAACTCTACACATTGGATGATTATCTTTTAGTCAGATTGTATTATGGTGCTTCCTCATACATACAAGTATTCAGACATGTAGTAATGTGTCTAACTCTCAGGACTGAGTCAGAGTTTTAAACTGTTTCTCTGCTAAGTGAATAATAAAACGATTTAAATGCTTCATATTAACACTAAATAACATTACAGTTCCATTTTGTGCACTTTATTTAGTATTGATTTTTTATTCTTCCTGTTTGACCTACGCCATCTCTTTTTAAAGTGCTTTTGGTTTATTTCAGGAGCCTACGGCGTTGTGCTAAAATGTCGCCACAAGGTATGAAATATGTTTGTCATTTTTTTTACTGTTCCTGTTGTAGTTCTCACACCCATTTTGTTTCAGCAAAATTGAATTAATCATTTAGGTAAAGATAATCTGTTCTGTCAACTTTATGTCGGAGACAGTGTTTTTCTGTCAGAGGTGGATGAAAAGGATTTTAGGTCAGGGGGCTTGTGAGAGGCCTCAGCAGTGAATGGTGTGGTGTTCTAATACTAACACTGTAACAGCCACTGTGGTCAATGTGATAAGGCCTTTAACCAGTCATTTTCCCCATGACTTGTTCTGTTGTGTTCATTGAGCTTGACTGAGCATTAGGGTAGACCTGCATGCCAATGCCGTCTCCCAAAGTTTCTGTAAGGGATCATATTCGAGGCTGTCTTTATACTTTCTCTACCCCTTTAAGAATTGGAAGGGGGGGGGGGGAGGGGGGGTGCAAGATAGGAGTTCCTGCTTTTCCATTGAGTTGTTTAGATGTTTGGATCTGTGTACCTTTTTTAGAACATTTTCAAACCCCAGATTAGATCCTGTCAGCTCTGATTGATATGGTTATAGTGTCAGTGGCTCCATATGTGGTGATTAAACAAGGGATTGTATTCAAAGCATGCAGGGGCAAGACCTTGGGTTTGCTATCTGGCAGGCTTTGTGCTTATCCCTTTTCTTGGTTGGGGTCATGGGGAGTAAGGGTGAGGTCCAGTCATTGATTGGGCTGAAGAGTTTGAGCAAAGCATTTGAAGTTCACTTAAGATAGGACAGCTTTGAACAGCTCAGTGGTCCTGCCCAGTTGTTTTCTACTTTAAAGAATATATGCATGTATGCATAGGTGTACTGTGTGTGTACCTTTTACCTTAATCACAGCCAGCAGTCTTTTTTCTCGCTCTTTTTGTTGTTGAAATTGTTGGTATAGTTTAAATATTGCTTTTTGTGTTATGCAAGTAGAAGAGAACCTTAAAATAATGCCTCTAAACAGGCTGATTATGTTGAACTCATCATTCTGCATCAGTTTGGAAAGTGATTTGTTATTGTGCAATATCTCTGGATATTTTATTATGAATGAATAATGACTGCCATGGGCCCTTTCCCTTCCAGATATGTACTGTGTGCTGTGGCCTTAGAAGAGATTTAGCAAACTAGAAATGATTGTTTGAAAACATTTGAAACACTGTCTTGCTCTGTTTTGTTTGTGTTGTGTCTTACACAGTCATACTATCTGTTACTTATGTTGCATTATACACAGTCATACTCTTTGTTGTGTGTGTTGTGCTTTAATCATACTCTCTGTTTTTGTTGTGTCTTACACAGTCATACTGTCTGTTGTTTGTGTTGTATCTTGCTCATTCATACTGACTGTAGTTCATGTTGTGCCTTACAGTCATACTTTCCGTGTGTTGTGTCTTACTCAGTTGTACTGTTTGTTGTTTGTGTTGTGTTCTGCTTAGTCCTAATCATATTCTGTTCATGTTGTGCCTTACACAGTCATACTGTCTTGAAACACTGTCATACTTTGTGTTGTTCATGTTGTGTCTTACAGTCATATTGCTGTCTTCAAGGTCATGGTCACAATGAGGGCTGATACACATAGAATAATTGAGACTGTAATGGTTGGGAAACTGCTGAGAGATGGGGTGGAGCAGTATAGGCTTTTTCAAGAACATATTTTGAACTGAATTGAACATACTTACTCAGTATTATACTATCAAAATACTGTCATGTTTTTTAGTTGTCTTGCTCAGTCAGACTCTTTGTTATATTCCTTGTAACAAAGTTTGAAGGGGGTGGGGGGTTAGTGGAGTCACCATGCCCATCTGTCTGACTGACTCTGTCCAGAAGATCTCTTTGAAATGCTGAACCTTTTGTAACTGAACAGCTGTGTTCATGTGGTGTCTTAGTCGTGCTCTTTGTTGTTCATGTTGTGCCTTACTTAGTCAAACTTCTTGTTGTACGTGTTGAAACAACATTTATGGTCTTTGAATCCTACAGGACAGAAAGAATGCAAACCATGTCTGTCCAGGGTTACCATTCTGATCCTTCCCCCCATACTCTATGGTGTACCTAGGGTTCTGTTTTTGGTCCTGTTCATTTATTCTATACACACAGCCTCTATCTAAAATAGGAGATTATCACCCTGTTCTGCATATATATATATGTTTGCAGATGACACAGAATTGTACATTATTCTGATATCAGTTATCTGGTCATTGATGTGCAATTTTGTGTTAGTGGAGTGAAATACAACTAAGCGAAGACAAGAAAGAAGCACTTTAGATCCTTCACAGTTAGTGAATCTTCCTGCTTCTTTACAAATTAGACTTGTGTTGAGTTTGTTGATTCTGCTCTTAATCTTGGCATCATGTTTGACAACAGTCTTGCTATGAGAAAACAGGCAAGCAAGAGCTGCCTCCTGCTTGTTTTGAGAATGAAAGACCCATTAAGACCCTAGTCTCCTCTCTTGTTCCTCATTTAGATTATTCAATTTATTGCAACTCTTTGTGTGCTGGTATTCCTCAGAAATGTAGACAAAGGTCAAGGGGTCATGAACTGTGCAGCCACTCTTGTTTGCAGAACATCCAGGCCTTAACCTATTAGCCCTCTTTTAGCTGACCTGGGCTGACTTCCAGTGTCTCAAAGAACTGAGTACAAGAAAGCTAACAGTGTCTCACAGAACTGAGTACAAGAAAGTTACTGTCTGTTACAATGTTGTCTTGGGTTCTCCACCTCCACATCTTGCTGATCTTCAGCTGTACACTCTATCCAGGTCTCTGGCTCATCTGCAGATCACATATTTTTCACATTCCAATCAGAGTGAGAAGTTGGGGCAGCATGCCTTTTCTTATATTGGACCTGTCACCTGGAATAGACTCCCATTTCTGTTCATCATGCTCAAGTGGAGCTGAACTTCAAAACTCACTAAAAACCCACCTGTTCTCTGTCACTGTGTCAGTTTTAAGGTGCAGTAGGCCTAGCTGTGTTCAAATCCCAGTCCATCAGTATGTGTGTGTGTGTGTGTGTGTGGGGGGGGGGGGGGGGGGGGGGGGGGGGGGGGGGGGAAGAATAATTTGGATTTTGGATGTATACCCCCCCCCAAGTGATTTGGATTGCATGTGTATAATCTCTCCCCCCCCCCCCCCCCCCCCCCCCCCCCCACACCAACCAGTTGTGTATGTAGTGCATTGATTTCCTGTTGAGTGACCTAGAGTATTTGTATAGTATGATGATTGATGGAGTTGTTGTGTTGTTGCATACACACATTACTATGTTACCCCCACCCCCCTTTAATCCTCAGTGCCTTTCATAAGCACCTTGAGCTCTCATCTGAGATGGGGTTCCAGAAATATCCTGTTATTGTTATTATGTTGTATCTTGCTGGGCCATACTTTCTGTCATTCATGTCATGTCTAACTAGGCCATT
>OY757549.1:208884-274939 GCA_963584105.1 Alviniconcha strummeri
TTTATATTGTGGCTCAGTCGTACCCGCTGTTGTTCATGTTGTGTCTCAGTCATACCCGCTGTTGTTCATGTTGTGTCTCAGTCATACCCCACTGTTGTTCATGTTGTGGCTCAGTCATACCTGCTGTTGTTCATGTTGTGTCTCAGTCATACCCACTGTTGTTCATGTTGTGGCTCAATCATACCCGCTGTTGTTCATGTTGTGGCTCAGTCATACCCGCTGTTGTTCATGTTGTGTCTTGGTGGTGGTGTGTCTTACTCAGTCCTATTTTTTGTTGTTCATTTTGTGTCTTACCCTTTGTTGTTCATTGTTTGTCTTAGCCATATTTTCTGTTGTATGTGATATGATATAGTGATCGGATTTACTTAGGCTAAAATCCTTTATCTGGTCTTAGCCATCCTAAGCTATTTTATCTTAACTTTCAACACTGTCACTGAGGTAATGTCATAGTTTTAAAAAGCAAAACTCAGTGAAGAAATCTCTTGTCTTGCCAGATGGAGTCCAGCCTACTCTTTAAATCCAGCAGGGATGGGGCGTTGACATGTTGTCTTACTATCAAGTATCATACTCTTTGTTGTTCATGCTGTGTCTTACTCCGTCCAGCTCTGTTGTGTATGTCTTATTCCATCCTGCTTGCTGACGTCATGTTGTGTCTTATCCGTACTCTCTTCTGTTGATGTGTCTTGTTCAGTCCTGCTCCCCCTGTAACAAAGTATGGGGTGTACACTGGAAGCACCCTGTCTGTCTGTCCACCGCTCTGGCTTTGTCCAGAGGATATCTTCTGAACTGCTCAACCTTTTGTAACAAAACTGGGTTTGGTGGATGATGCACCACCAAACCCAGTTTTGTGAATACAGCATTCCAGCATTTTCACAGGACATAAGCCAGTGTCCTGTGAAAATGCTGGAATGCTGTGTTCACAGTCAAGGACATAGTGAACATAACAAAAGTAAAGTGTTTGTCTGGATGGTATCTTTTGAACTGCTCAGTCTTTTGTGGGCAAACTTGGCATTGTAGTGCATCTTTGTGGGGGGAAGTGTCGTGCAGAAAAGTGGGTTTCTATCTTCAAGGTCCAGGTCTCAGTGAGGGCTTACTATGACTGTTTTGCCAGTATCTTCTTGTCTTACTCGGCCATACTCTTTCTTGTTCATGTTGTGTCTTAGTCATACTGTATGTTGTTCCTGTTGTGCTTTGCTCAGTCACACTCTCTGTTGCCCATGTTGCAATCCTACTCTCTGTTGTCCATGTTGTGTCTCGCTTAGTTTTTCTGTTGTTGTTGTTTTTGTTTTAGTCCTGCTAGCTGTGGTTCATGTTGTGTCTTACTCAGCCCCACTCTTGTAGTTAATGTTATATCTTACTCAGTCATACTCTGTCTTGTTCATGTTACATCTTACTCAGTCCTAATTTCTGTTGTGTGTGTCTTACTCAGCCATACTCTTTGTTCTTCCAGTTGTGCTTTGCTCAGTCATTCTCTCTGTTGTTTATGTTGTGTCCTAGGAATATTGTCTGCTGTTGATGTTGTGTGTCACTATTTTGGCCTACTTTGTGTTGTTCACCTGGTGTCTCTGTTTTCAGGAGAATGGGGAGATGGTGGCCATCAAGAAGTTCAAGGACAGCGAAGGTAGACATTCATATATGAAATCAATTTTAAGTATACAGCAAATGTAGACCTGTGTCTACTTGAGAATTTCTTCACCTTTACATTCCTTCCTGGCAGCCCCACTTTTCTGCGAACACCTGTGTGTTCAGAATATCAACCTTCCATACTAAGTCCACTGGTCAGCACTCTTTTTCTTTATTATATATCTGTGGCTACACTGTCACCACCAGAATGACACCAGCATTAAGATGGGCAGTATGTAGTGATATGTATGCATAATCTCCCTCTTCTACCACCTCTGTTCCCTCCCCCCCCCCCCCCCCCCCCCCCCCGCCTTCTCCTCGTCCCTAATAAGCCTTGTGGTTTCTGTGGACATTAAGCACCATGTTCGCTTACTTACTCTTTTCCTTATCAGGCTCTAACTATCTGGAATGAACTCCCTGTTTCTGTCTGTCAGTGTCAGTTCTTTAAACCTTCCTTGAAAACTTTTCTCAATTTTTTTTTCCTTCAGTCCCATTGCCCTGAGACTTGAATGTGTGTGTGTGTGATGTGTGCATGAATCTTTGTTGTCAAAATATATACACACAAAGAATGTGTATAGCACTTAGGGCTTGTACAGGTTGGGCATTGTAAGTACCCATTATTATTATTATTTCTTGTGTAAAATCAGTTTTATACACAGTGCAGGTAGGTATACATACATGTGTGAAATCTTTTTTTATAGATAATTAAGGTAGACTTGCATGTGTGAAATAGTTTCACAGACAGCAGATATGAAATCAGTTTTACAGACAGCAAATGTAGACATGCTTCAAACTGTGTAAAACAAATGTGTGCATACATGTATGAACTAAGTTTTTTAGACAGCAAAGGTGGACTTACCTGTGTGAACTCAGTTTTTTAACACAGTGAAGGTAGACTTAAGTGTGTGAAATTAGTTTTTAGACAGCGAAGGTAGAGCTACATGTGAGAAATCAGTGTTGTAGACGGTGAAAGTAGACGCGCTTGTGTAAAATCAGTTTTATAGATGGTGAAAGTTGACGTGCTTGTGTAAAGTCAGTTTTATAGATGGTGAAAGTAGACGTGCTTGTGTAAAATCAGTTTTATAGACCGTGAAAGTAGACGTGCTTGTGTAAAATCAGTTTTATAGATGGTGAAAGTTGATGTGCTTGTGTAAAATCAGTTTTATAGATGGTGAAAGTAGACGTGCTTGTGTAAAATCAGTTTTATAGATGGTGAAAGTTGATGCGCTTGTGTAAAATCAGTTTTATAGATGGTGAAAGTTGACGTGCTTGTGTAAAGTCAGTTTTATAGATGGTGAAAGTAGACGTGCTTGTGTAAAATCAGTTTTATAGACCGTGAAAGTAGACGTGCTTGTGTAAAATCAGTTTTATAGATGGTGAAAGTTGATGTGCTTGTGTAAAATCAGTTTTATAGATGGTGAAAGTAGACGTGCTTGTGTAAAATCAGTTTTATAGATGGTGAAAGTTGATGTGCTTGTGTAAAATCAGTTTTATAGATGGTGAAAGTTGATGTGCTTGTGTAAAATCAGTTTTATAGATGGTGAAAGTAGACGTGCTTGTGTAAAATCAGTTTTATAGATGGTGAAAGTAGACGTGCTTGTGTAAAATCAGTTTTATAGATGGTGAAAGTTGATGTGCTTGTGTAAAATCAGTTTTATAGATGGTGAAAGTAGACGTGCTTGTGTAAAAGAAAGTAGACGTGCTTGTGTAAAATCAGTTTTACAGCTGGACAGTGATGGTAGACTTGTATGCATAGAATCAGTTTTATAGACAGTGGAGGTAGACATGCAACATGTGTAATATCAGCTTTATACAATTGTAGAGAGAAAGTATATATATATATTATTTATACATTTGTGAATTTAGTTTTTTTGACAGCAATTAAGGTACATGTGTTTAAATCAGCTTCTTTTATTTTTGCCTCTTGCTCTTTGTTATTGACATTGTTTGACTGTAGTTTTAGGGTCTGGGTGACAGCTGAAGTATTGAGTAATTTGAGTTCAAGTGAGTTTTAACTTGGGGAGAGGAATTAACTTGGGGAAGGGAGTTGTTAATGATTATCGAGTTTATGCATGTCAGCTCACTTGTGAATAGTTCTTTAAACAACAGTCATGAAGAACAGAATCCATCATTCAACTTGTGATTTATGAAAGTGAAGATATCTGTGTCCAGAAAAACATTGAAATGACCAAAAACTACATTTTGTGCACAAGCATGACGTAGGTATGCACACACACACACACACACACACACACACACACACACACACACACACACACACACACACACACACACACACACACACACACACACACCAATGGACACTATCAATATTACTGGGGATAACAGTGGGGGTTGCACTGGGAGGAAAGCTTGTAAAGCATTGCTGTTGTGTATTTTGGGGCAACAGCTACACACTGTTCAGCTGTCCTGCTTTGATAGAGCTGCTTTGTTATGGAATACCAGTGCCATTATTTCACTAGCCCAGCGGCACGTTTAGGCTATGTGAGCTGGAAAGAGTTCTCAGTCATTTGAGTCATGGTCATCTCTTACTATTGATTGTGTTTTGTGCAATGGATCCCATCAACCCTTCTCTCCAGCAAATGAGAACCAATGCTTCTGCACTCAGAAGACCAATAATTTGAAGGGTGATTATTTACAGTCGCTTTATTTGCACAGTGGCACAGTCAGTGATGCAAAGAGGAATGATTTTTTTTTTACCAGTTTATTTTCATGGTGGTGCAGTCAGTGCAGTGGGGCTGAGGCAGGTGGAATGGAGTCAAAACATCATCAAGTAGACACAATACACAGTGCACACAAACATAGGACTGGAACTCTGCACTGAGTGACTCTTTGTGCCCAAGGGTAACTATCTCCACTGCAGCTGTGGCCTCTGTCCAGACACAGTTACAAGCAGCCTTGTAACAGCATGATAGATGTGTGTGTGTGTGTGTGTGTGTGTGTGTGTGTGTGTGTGTGTGTGTGTGTGTGTGTGTGTGTGTGTGTTTGTAACAAATGGGAACATATCGTTTATGCACTTATTTGTCAAAGTTTAAGCAGCCTAAACTCTGTATAAAAATAGCGGCTCTGATGCTGCTGACCAGCAGTGCAGTACTGCAGATGCAGAAATTAAAAGTCCCCTCTGCTGAGAACTCGGGACTGACAAATGTTCTCCCTTTAGCCTGGGGTGGATCAGAATATAGCCATGCATACTTTGCCCACTGCCAGAAATTTCTTCCTGGAGTTAATTTTTATCTTCCCTGTCCATTTGCCTTCATTTTTTCCAAATCCTCTCCCTACTTTTTAACTGCATTAGTTTTGGCTAACTTTCCAATGTGGGTCTGCAGGGTAGTATAGGTCACCAGCACCTTACTGATAGTCACAAGCAATTTAAACAGGTTCCAGTTGTGAGCGCCTACAGAATGTAAAGGGGTTCCAAAACGTGTATTATTGTGTATTGATAGAGAAATGGTTGGTTTTTAACATTGCAACAGTGAATTAGACAAACTTGTGATTTAATGACTTGTGTTTTGAACTGGTGTAAGATGAGTTTGAGTGTGTGATTCATCCTGAGCTGACCCCGTGTGGTTGACAGGACATTGAAATCCAAGAACTAACTGATCCTACTGTTACCCAGAGAGGTTACTATTGAGGAGAAAATGAACATTTCTACAGACTGATGCTGTCCGACATACCATTGAAAATTACAAATTATTCAATAAAATTTGGATTTATGCATCAAGAAACATCATCATTGACACAGAAGATAAGGAGGGGACAGGAAAATCTCAAATAGGAAGGGGTCATTGGGTCACTGATGTCTGCTGCTATGACGGTGAACCCTATTTGAAGCTGACAAGACTGTCATCATGCAGTGTCCAGTTAGTTTCAAGTTTTCAAAATTGTGTGTGCTGCATTGTTGGTAAAACAGTGAAATTTCCTGAACTAAAATGGACATAGGCAAATAGCTGTTTTGGAATCTTTTGATGACTCATGCATAGGGAATGAAAACCAGAGTTGTGGACCCTTTAGCAAATCAGGATTGGGGGTTGTACACCTGTAACTTTAGTTGCTCTTTATATATATGGGCCCTGATGAACACACACACACACACACACACACACACACACACACACACACACACACACACACACACACACACACACACACACACTGTCCATCACTCTCTGTAAATGTGTTTATGTTCCTAAATTGGTTAAGTTTAATTAGCAACTTCGATTTGGTTCCTGTTTTGCAACCCTTGAAACCCTTTGTGAAAAAACTTCTTTTTTTTAAATTAAAAAACATCCCTTTGGTTCATTCATATTGTGAATATTATAAATGAATTATGAACACTTTTTAATGGAGCATATATACTCTGTCAAAAGTCATAAGTGCTCTGTCAAAGATCTTGTTGATGCAACTCACAATGCGCACAGATTCCTCAGTCACCAATGACCAACAAAGTCAAGAGGGATTTCCCAGTCAGGCAGTCACCATTCCTGAAAATGTCAGTTCCACCTGTGAGGTTACATCTTGATTAATAATGACAATGGAAACAGTCCCACATATATATGCTCTTAGCCCCATTGCCTAGAGAAGTGAGAGCTGATCAGCACAGACCATTCTCTCAGATCCAGTAAGGCAGCAAAGTGGAAGGGGAAAATCCTGACTGGCATGTGACAGTGTTTGACATCCATCTTCCAACACTCCTGTAAATCGGTTGTCATGGACATAAGGGAGTGAACGCATGTGGCAGTGTTTGACATCCATCTTCCAACACTCCTGTAAATCGGTTGTCATGGACATAAGGGAGTGAACGCATGTGGCAGTGTTTGACATCCATCTGCCAACACTCCTGTAAATCGGTTGTCATGGACATAAGGGAGTGAAGGCAAATGGGAAAGAAAATAGGCTGCTGGTGAGAGAAGTAACCATCACAAGCGATTTGCATCTTGGAAGAGATGAAATGTTGAAGATCTTGTCGTTATCTGTGGGCCAAGCCAAAGAAGTTACACCTTCACGTTGGTGAGAGAGGTGTGGGAACAACCACTCAGATGATAATGTGCTTTGAAGAGATCAAATAGGACTGTTGTCAATATTGATTTATGTGTTTTTCAAAGGCATCATTGGTAAAACTTCTGAGAGCTGAGATGGGGCGCGTGTTTGTGTAGAGTCCGTCTTGAACATTTCATAGATTCGCACATTTTAGTAATGTTTTCGTTTGTTGTATGAAATGAGGTTTAAAATAAAAGATTTGAACATGATAAAAATAGACCAGTGGGCAGTAATTATTGAAAGAAAAGAAAAAGACAAGGAATAAAAATAACAAATCTCTTGTACAGAGATTTTTCTTTCTTTTTAGCAACCATAATTCATTATTTGGAATCAAGATATAGACACTCCATGGCACACACTTGCAACACTTCCTGGAGTGCGTGATAGCTTTGAACCTTCCACTTATCTTTCCAGACATGCGTCCTGGACACACTGTTGCTATTTTGCTGGGCTCTATGAATTATTTCGGCCGGCTGCCTTTTGTGGGGCAGCCTCCACTCCATCCCAGCCAGCAGATCAATGATGGCAGGGATGATTGGCCAGTGGCTGGCACCTGATAGTGCCAGTGCAGAGTCAGGGAATGAGCCCCCAGCTGGTGAAGCTGAAGGGTATAGCTATCGGCTTGAAACCAGCCAGTTCCCATTCTACAGTATCCACAATGGATCACTGGGAGAAGAAAACCACTCCTTCACTTCCTGATATGTTGCTGGACAAAAGCTGCTCCTGTGGATTGATTGACTGATTGATTGGCCGAGGGTAATTTGTTGTGGTGAATTTTCTGCAACTACTTTATTGCCTGTGGGTGGGGAGAGATTGGTGTATGGGTAATGCTGGGTTCTGAAAGTAAAGAGAGAGAGAGAGTGTGTGTGTGCTTGTATGTTGGAAGGGAGAGAGAAAGAATGTGTGTGTGTGTGTGTGTGTGTGTGTGTGTGTGTGTGTGTGTGTGTGTGTGTGTGTGTGTGTGTGTTTGTGTGTGTGTGTGTGTTTGGAGAGTGTGTGTGCATATTTATACTCCTGTAACAAAGTTAGGAGTGGGGTGAGGTGTTTAGTGCAATCACCATCCTTCTGTCTGTGTCCAGGCTTTGTCTGGAAGATATCTTCTGAATTGTTCAACCTTTGTAACTAATCTTAGTGTATTGGTGTGTCAGCATATGCTGGAGTGTTATGCCAAAAAAGAAAGAAAAAAGTTATTTTCAGGGTCTTATCAAAATATAACTGTTTGTATAATACCTTCTGAACTGCTGATTCTTTTGAAACTAAACTTGGTTTGACAGTACATCATCAGCTGGAGTGTCTTGTGAAAAGACTGGATTGCTATGGTCAAGGTCACAGCAAAGATGCAAAACACCATTAGATGTTTTCCAGCTGATATTTTTTAACAATTTAAGCTTTTGTCGCCAAACTTAGTATGGTGATGCATCTTCATGAGCCAGAGTGTCATGTGAACAGATTGTTTGCCATCTTCAAGTTATAGAATCAAAATCTGATCATTCTGATTTGTGTTAAGAACTGTGACCAAACTTTGTTTGATGGTACACCATCATAAGCCACAGTATTTTGTGAAAAGACTGGGTTGTTGTGTTCATTGGCAAGGTCACAGTCATTGATTGTTTGCCCTGATATTTTTGCAACCAAACTAGTTGATGTATTATTTCAAGTAACCAGACCAAATGAAAATAAAGTGGGTATATATAGCATGCTCACAGTAACAGTTGCTTACACAGTAGCTAGGCACACAATGGGAGGTATTTTGCCATGCAAGCTGACAAACCTTGTCATGTTGAGAGAGTGTGTATTTGTGCATGTTTGTGTATTTAAAGAAATTGTGTGTGTGTGTGTGTGTGTGTGTGTGTGTGTGTGTGTGTGTGTGTGTGTGTGTGTGTGTGTGTGTGTGTGTGTGTTTGAGAGAGAGAGAGAGAGAGAGAGAGGGTTAACTGTATGCAAAGATCTGCTTATAATGTACCTGTGTAGTATTTTCCCTGTCATTGTGGGATTAGGCAGTTGTGTGGTCAGTCCTACACAAAACTGATGTGGGGTTAACAGGTTGTGAATTTGTCTTAGTTCAGGCAATACCATGCCCCCCCCCCCCCCCCCCCCCCCCCCCGAGCCTTAATATTTGTAGTTGTGCTCTTAATAATAATAAGATAATAATAACGTGCTCATTTGTGTTTCTCCAAATTGGAGTACATAGCTGGTTACAAAGGAGAGAACTGAAACACAGTCAGATTATACTTTCATGAACATGCACATGTGCGCACACACACAGTCAGTAGGATAGCTTGAAGAGGTGAAATTTGAAAGATGATTTGAAAGATGTGAGTGTTTGATGACCAAACTTTACAAGGAAGACAAGAAAGATAAAACAAAAACGAAAAACTTTCTTGATTAATTTGCACAGGAATGCATACAAGATCTTCCTTTGTATTGTTGCCCATTCCACATTGAAGTCTCTGAGGGTCCAGTCAGGTGTGCTACAGGCAGCTTTTGCTGTAAGGCGGACCATTACCTCCTTATGTCTTGATTTTTATGGGTCTTATTATTAAGGTGAGATTGTTGCTTTGATACGGATAGCACTTTAAATATTTGGACTTTGGCACAGCCAACAAGGCCGTACACAATATTACCACAGGTAATCCTTTAAATATTTGGACTTTGGCACAGCCATCAAGGCCATACACAATATTACCACAGGTAATCCTTTAAATATTTGGATTTTGGCACAGCCAACAAGGCTGTACACAATATTACCCACAGGTAATCCTTTAAAATATTCGGACTTTGGCACAGCCAACAAGGCCGTACACAATATTACCACAGGTAATCCTTTAAATATTTGGACTTTGGCACAGCCAACAAGGCTGTACACAATATTAACCACAGGTAATTCTTGTCTTCTTCCTGGCATATGCCAGTAGTTGGCTGTCCTGTTTAGTAGGGGTCTATGACTTGATTAAAAGTGTGGGGAAAAAAGTGTAGAGTACTGAGTACATATTATTGAGCACTTCTCAACTGGAGGCAACCCCTCTGCATGCCTGTTCATTTCTCCTAGTGACTAGGTTAGTGGTTAGTTAAAGGAAAAGTCCAAGGTTTTGAAGTATGCAAATGACCATCAAAATGATTGACAAATGAGTCTCTAGTTTGAGATTTAATGAAATAAAAAAATGAAAAAACAACAACAACAACAAATGTTGGTTTTTAATCTTTTATTTTCTGGAGGCTGGCCAAGACTGCTGTCTCGGGTTCTCCATCAATCATGTGACTTTCTCAGAAGTGACGTCAGTCTAGGAAGTCAGTGCGGTTGCCATCTTAGATTGTTCATTGAATGTGTATGCGTGTGGTCAACAAAAAGCTCTAACCATGCCAGCCTACTGTGCTGCAGCAAACTGTGACAACTCACAAGCAACCCAAAGCATAACTGTGCATGAGTTCCTGTGGAACTGACCGGCTGTGAGGCAAAAATGGGTCAAATTTGTACAATTCAAACGAGCTGACTTTGATGCTGCACCTCAGTCACTCTCATTTGTTTAGCGAGCACTTTGCTGAGTGCGATTTCATAAACTTCATGGCGGAATAACAATTTGGTTTTGCTTCAAAGCGGAATTTGTAGGGCTGTCCACAAGGTAACTGACTTGGAAAAAATGCCAGTTCAAATCTCCAAGGATGAAACTGATGAGCAGCAAGCCCACAGCATGATGCCAACAGTTAAGAGATACACTGATACCCTGAAACAAGCGCTAACAAGGCAAAGACAAAAAGTCTAACACGAATGCCTATGGCAGAAAAGGCCATGAAAGAAAGAGACTGTACATAAATGCCTGTGGCAAAGAAAGAAAGAACAGACCACAAATGCCTGTGGCAAGAAAGACTGAACCACAAATGCTGGTGGCAAACAAAAAATGGCTGCCTTAATCAGGCAAGCAAACAGCTGACACCAAATGAAAGAAACAAAACAACTGAAACCACCTCAAAACCCCAAACGGTTGCCTACCTGCAAGTGTATGGTGGAAAAACACAAAAAAACACACCACCAAATCACAACAGTCTAATAGACTACTGTCTGCAACAAAAAAGTGGACGACTACAGTCATAAGAGCACAGAGCAAAAATAATTGTGCCAACGACAAACAGATGGAAAACCAAACTAACCATAACTAACTCTAAACTAACCCCTCACTAACCCGGCTTCCATCTAGAAAAACAAAGGCTGCAGACTGATGAAGCAAAATGTTGATCAGGACTACCGATGACAAAGCATCAGGATGTAAACAAATGCAGATGACAAAAGAAATACAAAATGGCTGCCCTAATCAGGGAAGCTAACAAGCAGGTATGAAATGGTCAATAAATCAAAAATAGAAAGAACATATGGTGAAAAAGAAGGGGAAAAGAGAGAAAACAACAACACTTTCTAAAAAGAAAGAGGAGGCAAGTAATGTCAGCGAGCAATGGGACAAAGGCTGGATACACATAATCCGTGTACATGATACACACAGCAGGGCAACAGATGCTCACAAACTACCCCACACAAAGAAAGAATGAGAGGTCTTGTTAAACATCGAGACTACCCCCTCACTCATACATTTGTAAACGAATGATATAACTCGATAAACTAAAGGGCAAGCCAAGAGAAAAAACTGTGAATGGCAAGAACCGGTAACTAGCCCAACCCCAAACCCTAACCCAGTGAGGTCACGAAATTGCTAGTCTATTGAACTAGAACAAACAAAACTCCTTCATTTTTACATATGATGAAACAAACAAGGATAAATTGGGAAAATTAAATAAAACACCCAATAAAAGGCAGGCTCCTTGCTGAGGTCTAGCCTGTTGTCAAAGTTAAACAGAACGAAAAAGACTTGAAATGCCACACACCTAACAAAGCTCAAGAAAGATGAAATAATAAGGAGGAAATAAACAAAGGCCCAACTACTGACAATGGCGTCGGAGCTTCATTCTTGGAGATTTAACTGGATTTTTTTCCAAGTCAGTTACCCTGTGGTTACTAGCCATTTTGCAGCGACTCCCCAGAGTGACGTAGTGGGCATATGTGCACATGATTTTCAGCGTCATGGTGACGCTTTGGGTATGACAGAAAATGCCTGTTTTCGTGCCTTTATAACCCTCAGATCACATTTTCACCTATATCATTGTCCTCAGCAAACTTTAAGGGAAATCATGTCAAAAATCACCCCAAACCTTGGACTTGTTCTTTAACAGTCAGGAGGAGAGAGAAAGCTCCATCCACTGAGACAAAGTCTGACAAAATGACAAAAAGGGGGGGTTATCCACATCCTTTAAAGATTTACTGGAACTTTTGTCTCAGTCATTCATGTAGAATCAACAGTAACATGGCCCCTCCCATGAGTGAGCGCACACTGAAAGGAAAGGAAAGTGAAATGTTGGAGGAAACTGGTAGTCCAAAGAGAGGTGTGTTTTGTTTGCGCATGCTGATTATCTAATTTACAGTTTGGTGACATGTTAGTAGTTATTCATTGTGGACAATACAGTGACTACCTGTCTGTTTGTCCTTCCTGTTGTGATTAGGTTAATGGTCATTTGCAGTTGATCATAGTGTGAATGATTGTCCATTTGTCCTCATGACTACATTAATAGTCATTCATTCCCAACCAAATACTTCCCAGAGGTGGCTCAGATAAACAGATAAACACCAGTGGGTCAGATAAACACAAGCCTAATTTCTCAAAATGCAACCCCCACCCACCCCACACCCTTTATATTTTTTATATTTTTATAGGAAGTTTTGAGAGAGAAACACACACACACACACACACACACACACACACACACACACACACACACACACACACACACACACACACACATTCCCGCCTTGTTTTCCATTCTTGTCCTCATCAAATTCATCCTTAGGCACTAATGAGGGCCTTGTGCTACATGATGTCAGGGAGGACACCTGATTCCCATATAGAATTTGAATGGTTAATACCAGATGAGGGCAACATTCCAATTGCAGGCAAAACAAAGAGCACCAGCATTGGTGGGTAGGATACAAGTGTCGGCCAGCACTCATCAATGTTTGATACCTGCAGCAGATGGAGTTGCTGCCTCACTGCTCAGCATGCGCCCAAAAGGGAGGGAATGGTTTGAGGGAAAGAAAGAAAGAGGAGTTACAGAATGGATATTTCATGAGCTGGTGGCTAGGTCTCTATGCTGAAATCTAGAGAAAACTTGCATGATATAAATTATAAGCAACAAAATGAATGTGAATGATAGTGCTTGATGGAACAGTAATGCCAAGGATGTCTGATGTCATTTCACTCCCTGTGTGGAATAGTTGTCATTTGATTGCTGTTTTCTCATGTTCTGCCTAATCCTGCCTAGCCCTGTTGCCCTTTCTGTCTTGTCCTTTTTTTGCAGTTGGCCAATTCTCCACCGAAGGTGCATGTGTTAAGAAGTAAAAGCAAATTGTTGGCTCTTGTTGAGCAGCTAGTTTATGATGGGGGGGAGGGGGCAGAATATTTTCTTTGTATGCCCCCTTCCCCATTTCTGAAGAAGAAAAGACATTCCTGTCTGTTGTTCTGCAGTGGTGGTGCAGCATTAAGGGATAGAGCAATGTGCAAAAATGAAAATAGATTGCAATCTTTAAGGTCAAGGTCACATTGAGAGTTTGTATCCAAGTATGAGCATATCCACTGTAGCTTCTGAACTAATGATTCTTTTGCAACCAAATTTAGTTGGATGTTAGATCATCATAAGCAAAAGTGGCCAGTGAAAATATTGATTTGCAGTGATCAAGGTCATGGTGAATGGTAAGACAAATTCAACTGCTTATCAGGACAGTATCTTCTGAAGTGCTCAACCTTTTGTAACCAAACGTGGTATGGTGATACATCATTGTAAGCTGGAGTGTGTGTGTGTGTGTGGGGGGGGGTAATGGTAACTGTCTTTGAGGTCAAAGTCACATTGAGGGCTTGTATACATAATATAGTTGTTTCTACTATGCTTTTGAACTAATGATTCTTTGCATTCAGACTTGATTTTATGGTAGATCATCATAAACCAAAATGCCCAGTGAAAATAGTGGGTGCCTATGTTCAGGGTCACAGCAAACATTCAAAATTGATGAATAATGAACCCACACCAAACATTCAAAATTATGAATAGTGAACCTTTTGTAACCAAGCTTGGTGTGGGTGGTGATACATCATAAGCTGGGGTGTCATGCACATAAATTGGGTTACTATCTTTAAGGTCAAGGCTGAATGGTTCATAGAATCTAAACGTGACTGTATTATATCTTTTGAATTGCTGATCCTTTTGCTTCCAAACTTTCTTTGATGATGCATCAGTACAAGACAGAAAGTTTTGTGAAAACAATTTTTTGGTGTGTTCAAGGTCACAGCAAAGGTTAAAAATTTCATTGAACCAGAGTGTCTTGCGAAAGATTGTTTTGCTACTTTCAAGGCCAAGGTCATAGTGAAGGATTATTTGATGAAGATATCATTTCTGCTGTGTCTTCAGAGCTGCTGATCTTTTTGCAACCTAACTTAATGGTACATCATCATAAGCCAGAGTGTCCTGTGAACAGACTGGATTGCTGTGTTCAAGGTCAAGGTCACAGTGATGATTCAAAACTTCATTGAATGTTTGCCGCTTCTGTGTTTTCTGTACCACTGATATCTTTGCAACCAAACTAGGTGTGTGGATTAATGCTAATAACCAGACATATTTGCAAATGAAGTGAGCATGTATTTCTGGCATACTGCCAATAATAGTGACATACATTTTGCCACACAAGTGACAAACTTTGTTTTGTTTTTGCAGCATGCTTACTGCAGTGATTTGTGCATGTTTTATATCTCAGAAAACGAGGATGTGAAGAGAACAACGCTACGAGAGCTGAAAATGCTGCGCACCCTCAAGCAAGACAACATTGTGGAGCTGAGGGAGGCTTTCCGGCGAAAGGGCAAGCTCTATCTCGTCTTTGAATATGTTGAACGGGTACGTCTTGGGTATCACACCCCCACCCCACCCCCTACCCCTCAGTGTAACTCAGTTTTTCATGAATTGGCTTCCTGGCAACAGTAAGTTGCATGGTTTTCCATGTCACAGCACTGAGATGGCTCTACTCAAGATAACTAACAACATTCTGTGTGCTCTGGATAGTGGTAATGTGTCAGTCTTAATTCTTCTTGTACTTTTCAGCGGGAATGTTTCCACAATGGTGTTATATAGATATTTGAAGTGGTCACAGAAGAGGTATAAATAAATTTGGTCTTTGCAAGTACCAAAGTCTGAAAATTTAAAACAAAATTGGGTCACAAGGTTTTAATTGGCCACCAGTTGATGACATTTTTTGTGGACTTTGCGGCATCCATAAACAGCTTGGGAAAGCCCGTGTCTCTCAGATGTTTCCCCAGTGCTGCCTTTGCAGCAGTTCCAGCGCTCATCTGATTGATGATGGCCCTCTCTTGTCCTTTCAAGGAAGATTGTCTAGCGTTTCCTCTTTCTACACCTCTTCTCCAGGCATGATGTTCTTGGCTTTGTACCGGCAGGTAGTGTCTCAAGCTTCTCAACACTTCAGATCTTCCAAGAAGCAAGCCACGTGTGAGGGTGGCTTTGCCTGCCGGTGTGTCTCATCATTTCCCTTCGCTCTAGCATGTTCAGGGCAGTACACTCGGAGGAGTTTTGAATGATGGATGTTGACCGTTCACACGTACCATGCAGTCTGGGCTTCCCATTCTACTTTTTGCTCTCTTGAAGCAAGCTCATTGAATCTGTGAGGATGATTGTGTGCGTGGTCTGACTGCCACTGTCAATGTGTGCTGACTGCTTCTTCCTCCATTGTCAAATTGGAGGTCCAGACCATATAGGCTGCACTGTCTTCATGGGTGGTGATCACACCTTGCTTGACAGTGAAGCCCCATCTTGACTAGTCTTTGGTGATTGAGCCATCAGTGTACACTATGAGGTCCTGTGGTTTGCTGTTTTCTTGAATGAGAAACTTGATCTCTGACTCTGTTTTGCCTTCGGGCCATTCTCAGCAGCACTTTTCCAAGTTTTCTGGCAGGAGTGTCTCATAGAGACGCCAGAATAAGTTTGTTTACCTTTCCCACTCCTTGGTTTGCTTGAGCTCTGTCAGGTTGCATACATGCTGTGTTGAGTCCTCTGCTTGACCCATCCAAGTCTTGCCCCCTCCCAGTCTGCATCCCTTTGTGTCTTTCACGGCTTCATGGAGTGGGTTGTGGGGATTTTTGATGGCACTGAAGTATCAACACACAAGGGAGTTAATTAGCACTTGAAAGACATTACACAAGTAAAACACTAAAAACCTGAGTCGCCTGTGGTAAGTCTCACCTGCCATGTGTGTAAATACAAGGTACATAAACTCCGCCAGAGGTACATAGATGTCACACAAGTACAACGACAAAGACTTGAGTTGCCTACGGTAACTCTCACCTGGCATGCATGTAAATATAAGGTACATAAACTCCACCAAAGGTACATGTACATGTTTATAATTATATACCCTGAGGCAGCTTAGGTCTTTGTTGCTGTACTTGTGTGATGTCTTTTGAGCAGTGATTAACTCCCTTGTGTTGGAAGCATCCTGATGGGTCCATTTTGCTTCAGATCTGCCAGGCCCTTGGTATATAATACATTGAAGAGGACTGATGAGAGCGGTGATCCTTGTGGTGGGCCCACTGTGAGCTGATGAGGAGCAGAGCTCCGGTTTCCAAGCTGCATAACCACTGTTCTTTCCAGGAGCGCTCCTGCAACCCATCGGGTCAGCGTTAGGCTGACTCCATGTTGAACGAACAGGTCCATCAGCAGCTTGAACTGGACTCTGTTGTATGCAACCTTGAGAGTGATTGCCACAGCCACTGTTGGTTCTTTCCTCTGGGATCCTTTGTGCAAACAGTATTGTACATTTCATATGCAAAGGCAGCTGCATTTTCCCATGTGCATTTTCCTGGTCTGAACCCCTGTCCTTAAGGTCTCTGTCAAGTTTCCTGGCAACAAGGCATTCCATGAGCTTCTGAGTGGTGGTCTGAATCGTGAGGCTGTAGTATCCGTTCAGCTTGTGGTGGTCTTACCCTGCTTTGGGAATAGGTTTCAAAAAGCTGTCTGTCCAGTCTTCAGGAATATAGGCTTTGTGGGAACTTTCTTGGTAGATACTGTACAGCTCAGCCCTGTCCTCTTCTTTTAGGTTCTTTTTATCTGAGTATGGAATCGTATCTGTCAGCCTTGTCCTCTTCTTTTAGGTTCTTTTTATCTGAGTATGGAATCGTATCTGTCAGCCTTGTCCTCCTCTCTTAGGTTCTTTTTATCTGAGTATGGAATCGTATCTGTCAGCCTTGTCCTCCTCTCTTAGGTTCTTTTTATCCAAGCGTGGAATCATATGTCAGCCCTGTCCACCTCTGTTAGGTTCTTTTTATCCAAGTATGGAATCGTATCCAGACCAGTTGATGTATCCTTCCTACTTCTTCTAAGGGTTTTGTTGAATTCCTCCTCTGCGAGTTCTTCGTTGGGGCCACTTTGTGCAAGTGTTCTGTTGAGATCAGTCAGCATATGCTTCCTTTCCTGTAGGGTGTTTCGGTTGCACTGTATGAATCACCCTAGTAAAACGTTACCTTTCTTTTCATTGGTCTTTCGCCTTGCCTTGTTGGTGTCTTCTGAGTTGGGGTTTATTTCGTTGAGTTTGTTGGTACAATTGCCAGAACTGTGTCTGTTGTTTCAGCACTGAGTTCATCACAGAAACTTTTCCATATAGCTTCTTTTGCCTCCTATGTTATCTGCTTGAACTGCTGGGTTTTGGTATCCATTGCAGATGTGAGTGTTGGGTCTGGGTTTGGATGGATGCAAGGTGTCCTGATTCCAGAAAAGAGGCATGGCAGATACTGTTGGTTTGATCCTACATGGAGAGAGTCTGGTCAGTTTTAACTCTGTGTATTTCACAGAAGTTTTGAAGGGGATGTTGCTACCCCCAGTGTTAACTGAATCACTGTCTACAAGTCTGAGACAAGATGAAGTGCCAACAGCTGATGCTTCCATTTTGTCAGTGTTTAACATGAGCTTATTGCTGTTCATCCATGACAGAATGTCATTAACACATGCCTAAATGCCTGACTGGACAGAATCAAATTCATCAGGTGGTGCACTCTGAGAGAGGTCTTATCATCAGCATAATTGTGAAGGTTGCACTCATTAGTCCGACAGTGGCTGTGAGTATAGTGTGAACCAAACAGATCCCAGAACAGAACCATTGGCAAGGTCCTGACTGTGATTGTACTTACCCAGCTGTACAGCTGCACTGGCTGTTTGAAGATTGTTTTTTTGGCTGTAGTCTGTCTTCAACAAGAGATGATGTAGCTTTTTTTTCTGCACTGCACAATAGCAGTATTTTGCTGTCATGATGACTTCACCATCACATCATATATCAAAGTTGTTTACATGCTTACAACCTTGCACAAAGATTTTGTAATATCATATCTGCGATCTTGCTGTTATATTTCCGTCCAAACACATCCAGTTCAACTCAGGAAGCACACTGAATGAACATCTGTCAGCCATGTTGAAGAGCATGGTGTGAGTGAAGCTTGCCTGAGGCTGGGAAAGGGTTGGAGCCTAAAACTCCAAGCCAGGAAAATGGATTGGTCCGTGGGGGGTAGTCTGCCATGCAAGGCAACAAACCTTGTTATACTTTCACACAATTTCACACAGAACACTGATACAGTAAAGTGATACCTTCTCACTCTCTCTCACTCACTCTCTCTGTGTAATTCTGATGCTTCTGCATATTTGTAGGAACTCTGTGTAACTGCATTAATTGAATGTTTCTTCATTTTTATGTGTGTTTGCAGTATAGTCATGTGTATCTGTGTTTGTAGCATAGCAAGGACTAGCTGTTAGATAGGTCCAAATGGACTTAATGCTGCTATCCTTTAGTATCAAAGTTTTTGAGTTTGATTTCTCTCTGTGTCTCTGTCTTGCACACAGACGCATGCACACACGCACACTTGCATGCATGCATGTGCATGCACACAAGTGCATGCATGCATGCATGTGCATGCACTCACACACACACCACAGCACACACACACACACACACACACACACACACACACACACACACAACACAGCACAGATACACACTCATTTATAGGCACACCAGTCAGTGACTATACCTGCTAACAATTACTCTTTTCCCCTTACCAAAATCCAGCATGTGCTGTAGGTGTTCAGGGTGGATTAAGCATTCCATGGCACAATCTGTTAGACAGCTATGCTGACTAATAAAAAGACAGCCTGCGTCAGGCATTGTCCTGTTTGAATTGTGCTCAGGTGTCTTACCTTGCCTGTAGTCATCTCAGTCACCCTTTGTTGGTAAGGCCACAACCTGTTTCAGGAAACACTAAAACTGTAAAAGGAGCAGCTCCTTTAGCTCTGGCATTGAGATGGCCTAATTTGATTGGATCCTTGGCAGCTTATGCTGGAAAGGTGACCCCCTTCATGTACAGTGGAACCCTCTGAGGACAGTGTGGCTTGGGCCCTCAGAGATAAAAATGCAAAAAGGTTCAGAAAGAACACTGGTCTTCGGACTTGTCTAATTGTTTAAGTGCCTAATTTGGGTGGGGAGTGGGGTGCTCCTTTATACCTGATTTGGTGCTGGTGGGTTGGGCAATAACACTGTGGCAAAAAGCCTTCCATTCAGATCCAGTTCTTGCAAATGGTGGCCTACAGCTAAACAAATCCACTACTAAAAAACACAGGGGAAAATGTTAAACAACTTCCTCTTTGTATAAAGGCAGTCCCTCTTGATAGCTTCATGCCAGCAGAATGCAAAAATCTTGAACAAAATATACTGAAGCACCAACAAAAACCAGTGAAAATGAATCTTAAATCTGGAGCAGTGAACTATTATTGACATACGTTTTGCTTGCAAAGTCCCTGTCCTGGAATTGTCTGATTTTGAAACAGCCTATGCATACATTGTATTATGTGCCTTATGTCCTGTTTTGCTTTTCAAATCTTTCATTGGTGTTTGATATTTTGGAGAGTTTGCGATTGCATTATGTGAGGGACATTGAACACATGAGACTTGGGTGCTCAGGTGCATTATTTTCATCTGCTGGCTTTTTATCACTGAAATGAAACAAACAGACAAATAAGTTTGTTGATGGATTGCAAATTCACATTGCTGTGAATGCCTTTTGTGTTGCTGTTGCATAGCATCTTGTGGAGACCATAGGGTGTCAGCAGGAATATTCAAAGCAGTGGCCTGTGTTGAAGCATTACATTTAAAGGACTTTGTTTTGTTTTCTCTGTAACTATAAACCCTGGACTGCACAACTTGCCCCACTACTCCTTATTGATCTAGATCTGTTCAGCATACCTTCTGCCATTTTACAAACTGGAAATTGGGCACATATATTCTGTTGTAGTAGCAGTTATCTCAGCTGTTTCTTATTGGCAATAGGGCTGCTTGGACAGTTGTTAATAGTAGTGGGTGTGATGGTTTGGTGTGGTAATAGTAGTGGGTGTGATGACAGGATGTGATAATAGTAGTGGGTGTGATGATATGATTTGTTAATAGTAGTGGGTGTGATGATAAGATGTGGTAATAGTAGTGGGTGTGATGATATGATGTGGTAATAGTAGTGGGTGTGGACACAGGTGAGGATGTGGTAATAGTAGTGGGTGTGATGGTAGGATGTGGTAATAGTAGTGGGTGTGATGACAGGATGTGGTAATAGTAGTGGGTATGATAGTAGGATGTGGTATTAGTAGTGGGTGTGATGATAGGATGTGGTAATAGTAGTGGGTGTGAGAGTAGGATGTGGCAATAGTAGTGGGTGTGGTGATAGGATGTGGTAATAGTAGTGGGTGTGATGGTAGGATGTGGTAATAGTAGTGGGTGTGATGACAGGATGTGGTAATAGTAGTGGGTGTGATAGTAGGATGTGGTATTAGTAGTGGGTGTGATGATAGGATGTGGTAATAGTAGTGGGTGTGAGAGTAGGATGTGGCAATAGTAGTGGGTGTGGTGATAGGACGTGGTAATAGTAGTGGGTGTGATGATAGGATGTGGTAATAGTAGTGGGTGTGATGGTAGAATGTGGTAATAGTAGTGGGTGTGATGACAGGATGTGGTAAAACATATGTTGATGAGACTGATGACTGCAGAACCTAACTTGTATTTATTCCTGAAGGCTTTACACACTGTTGGCTGTGTGAACAGACTTGCAGTAAAAGTCTGTATTATGATTATAGTCACATGTATACATGTGCAGACAGAACATTTAGTGGTCCTGACTTATTTCAACAAACAAATGGCCACACACAAGCTAAAAACTAAATACCTCCACTGGTTCCCAACTACACATCCACACTAGACATCCACACACCCCACACCCATCCATACACCCACCCTGCTCAACCCCACCTCCCACCCCCCTTCTCTCGCACTCACCCACAAACTGAAAACTAGTGCAGGGTTCATGTTTATCAGTAATTTCCACTATTCTACCAGTGAAGGTCTGCACATAGGAGAAAAAGTCAGCAGTCAGACCTACCAACTGTTACTGTGTTTAACTGGGTTCTGAAAAACAAAGAACAGCACAGTAAGAGTGTATATACGGTATGTGTGCATTTGCACATGTGCACACATACATTGTGTGTGTGTGTGTGTGTGTGTGTGTGTGTGTGTGTGTGTGTGTGTGTGTGTGTGTGTGTGTGTGTGTGTGACACAAAATGGAGCTGGGTGTTTGCTAGTACAGTTCTAGTAGTAGCATGGATGGCCATGTATCTGACTGGTTACAGTGATTATGTGACCAGTTTCTGTGAACTGCGTTCACAACCCTATTGATGTCAGACCAAGGAGTAACTGTAACCAGGGGGTATATCACTGTAACCACAGAATATATATCTTAAATGGCTTACATGCTCAACTCTGCATCTATAGAGCAAATAAAAATTAAAAATCTGCTGGGTTCACAAAAAATAAATACATAGTTTACAAATGGGATTCAGCTTCATAATATAACCATACCATAAACATCAGTCAGCTTCATAATATAGCCATACCATAAATATTAGCTTCATAATTTAGCCATACCATAAATATCAGTCAGCTTCATAATATAGCCATACCATAAATATCAGTCAGCTTCATAATCTAGCCATACCATAAATATCAGTCAGCTTCATAATATAGCCATATCATAAATATCAGCTTCATAATATAGCCATACCATAAATATCAGCTTCATAATTTAGCCATACCATAAATACCAGTCAGCTTCATAATATAGCCATACCATAAATATCAGGTAATTCCCCAATTTTGAAGGTCAAAAGGTTACTCTTCTTCAAAACATTGCTCTTTTGCAAAATTGTACTCCCCCCCCCCCCCCCCCCCCCCCCCACCACTCCACGCACACGTTATACACAGTTATTTTAACAAACGTTATTAATTCCTATGGGGGAGGATCCTCTGATCAGTTTCTACCTTCCTCCTAATCAGAGCTTACAGGTTGGCTGTTGGAAGATGTTGACTATAACTATGCATTAGCCGGTTTGTGTTGGCTGTAAGTGGGTTGTGAATCAAGGCCAAGGAACTTTAAATAAGCTGTGGCACCAGCGTAGTCAAGCCAAGAAGAGATGATGGTAAATTTGGAGAGCTTTTCTGTCTTTCTACAGTGCAACAATAAAATCTTGAGGGATAAGCCCCCATTTTGAGACAGAGGGCTAACCCCTCCTTAGGACAGTGTTTGCCTCCTGGAGACAAAATCCCAGTCAAAGACCACCCTCTTCTCAAAACTCTTTCAGAGAAAGGTAAAACAATTCAATAGATACAAACTTCTTCAAAGCCTTGTATTCTACTGGTGCCACATGTTTTGGCCTGTATGACTTTTTGTAGCCACCATCAAAGGGACAACTTTCAAGCTTTGCCTTTGCATATAATAGTTAACAGTAAAAAGAAGGAGGGCAGAATATGAAATAATTGTCTCCACGTTTCTAACTGTCACATTCTTTCCAAGCACTGATATCACTAGTAAGTCATTATTCTGCCCCTACTGGTCAGCACCACAGATATTTGCTTTGCAAAGAAAATCATTTGATTTGCCCCTTGTTGCCAGCAACAGAACATGTTTTCTTATTGTCTGCCATGAGCGTGTGTGTGTGTATGTGTTGGGGGGAGGGGGTCTTTTCTGTTTTAAGCCCTGGCACTGCGGTGTGTGGTGACTCAACAAAAGAGTGTGTTGTGGAGTATCCAGTCATTGCTAGGGCCTACTGACTTTTGTGCTGAGGGAATTGTGCATGGGCATGGTTTGCCCTTCCTATTGTGTAAGGAGCTGTGCTGGGGTCCCAGCCCTCCCCCTAGACACGCACTGGGCTTGTTAACTGGCCTTTTATCTCCTAGTGGGTCATATGAAGGGTCCTTGTTTTCTTGACAAACAACCTTTAGTGCTGTAAATTGATACAGTTGTAATGGCTATCTGGCTTTTGGTTTTTGTTGGCATAGTCTTGAAGTTTGGTAAAAGAGGGAGAAAGCTGGCTAACTTTCTTCAGGCTGGGGGGGGGGGGGGGGGGGGGCGGGGGGGGGTAGGCTGCACAGGTGCAGATCAACACAACCCTTGATATATACCCCCATACCCCCATTTGGTACAGAACCCACATTGTGGTGAGGATCAACACAACCCTTGATATATACCCCCATTTGATACAGAACCCACATTGTGGTGAGGATCAACACAACCCTTGATATATACCCCCATTTGATACAGAACCCACATTGTGGTGAGGATCAACACAACCCTTGATATATACCCCCATTTGATACAGAACCCACATTGTGGTGAGGATCAACACAACCCTTGATATATACCCCCATTTGATACAGAACCCACATTATGGTGAGGATCAACACAACCCTTGATATATACCCCCATTTGATACAGAACCCATAATGTCAACTGTGGTGAGGATTTGATTCAGCCCAAGTGTAACATGACTTTGTGTCCAGTTCACCTCTGAGTAGTCACACCTTCACATGCAAAAGTTATAAATGATGTTATTGTCTTGCCAGGATAAAAAGCAAAAGAAATCGGATGATCTGTACATCCCCAAACAATAATGCTGCAGTATCCAGCTCCAACACTGATTATTTGTTTTAAAGAGGGGTGGAGGCAGAACAGAAAAAAAAGCAAAAGAAATCGGATGATCTGTACATCCCCAAACAATAATGCTGCAGTATCCAGCTCCAACACTGATTATTTGTTGTAAAGAGGGGTGGAGGCAGAACAGAAAAGAAAAAGCACAAAATTTTATTGTTCTATGCAGAGAAGGTGCTGCAGATTAAAGCACATGATTATGTTCTTTTGCCTGCTGGCAAGAGTATGCAAGACACCTTTCAGCTGCTGACAACTGAAGACAAATAGGAAGAATGCCTTGTCTGCACTAAAGAGCATTGTGAGTTATACAAGGGTGCATCATCCAAGACTTAGAACAGTGTGGTTCAGCATTTGATTTGGATTTCGGGCATTTTAATTTTAATTGTTTGAAGTACTCTCCTCATGCTGCCATACACTTTTGAAGTCTCTCTGTCCAACTGAAAAATGGTTCTTTGGAGTCTTTTTTCAAACAACAAAACCCTTTTTCCAAGCAATGGACTGACAGGTAAAGAATGACAAACGAAAAATGAAAATGGTCTACTTATCCTGTTTCAGCTATTGGTGCTGGAATGTCTGGAAGTGTTGAAGCAGCTTTAGTCCTATTTTTGTTTTGGTATGTGGATCAAAACAGGATCAGGTGATCATGTGGACAGTGCTATTTTCAGCACTGTGTCTCACAAAAAGTCCTCAGTGTCATTGAGTGAAAACTGTACTGATTACTACTATTACAAATGATGCATACTATTACATTATTATTGTGCTGGATCCTTCATCACCCTGCCTGTGAACATTTCTCATAAAGTCTGTCATTGAATGCTGCCAGTTTTTCAACAAAAAGTAGGACATGTTTTGGTGAATAAGTTCCCTTGTCAACAAGAAGCAGTAAAACCATCGTAATTATTGCATCTGGTAGTATAGAGAATGTAATGCATGCAAAAAAATGCAACCTTCAACACAGAGTACTATCACACTGGACTGGCCTTGATAAACATCAACGACCTGTATGTTGAGAGGAAATGAACACTGCTTTGGAGAAAATAAACACATTTAGGAAGTGTGCTATCATACACATGCACGCATGCACACACGCACACACCCATGCACACACGTGTGCGCGCATGTTCACACACATGCACACACACACACTCATGCACACACACACATACGCACGCATGCACACACACACATACGCACGCACGCATGCATGCATGCACACACATACACACGCACACTCTCTCTCACACACTAGTGCACACACACACACACACTCATACTCACTCACACTCACACTCACTCACACTCACACGCACACACTGTACAGACTAGGGTGAAGGGCAGTGTTAGCTAAGTGAAATATTTGGTAAAGAGAAATGTCTTGGGTTTCGTTTTGAAGGAAGAGAGAGTAGCAGAGTGCCTGGTGTCTTGGGGAAAATTGTTCCTGATGTGGCAGCTGAAGTATGAGAAAGTGTGAAAGTCATGGGTTTTGTACTTGAAGCCTTGGAGTTTGAGCATTTGTGATTCTGATGAGAGTGGAGAGAACAGAAAGGACTGTAAAGGTGCAGTAGTTAAAAAGATAGGAGGGGCCAGAACCTGTGATTGCTTTGTAACACATTCTGGGAGTCAGTGGAGTTGCTGTAGGAGGATTGTGCAGCTTTGATGGCATGGTGCTCTGAAAATGACAGGAGCAGAGTTAGAAGTGCCCATGAGAAGAGAATTGCGATCTTCTAGACAATACACAAGAAGTTACTGGCTGTTTTGTTGCATCATCTGGGAGGTACATGCAGACAGAGCAGATTCGTTTCTAGTGCTATTTGACCAATGCAGAAAGTCCAAAATACTGCTGCACCCGTTATTCTCAGAGCACCACACAATCAAAAGAGCACACCTCTCCTACAGCAACTCCACTGGCTCCCAGTTTCTAAATGAATAAAATACAAAACTGCTTGCATTATGTTACAACACAATCACAGGTTTCACTTCCTCTTATCTTTCTGAACTACTGCACCTTTACAGTCCTTCCTTCTGTCTCCTTTCATCACACACACACGCATGCTCAAACTCCAACCACAAAACCCATGTCTGTTGCACTGTCTCATAGTTTGGTCCCCACATATGGAACAATCTCCCCCAAGACATCAGGCACTCTGCTACTCTCTCTTACTTCAAAAGCAAACTCAGTACATTTCTCTTCTCCAAATATTTCAGTTAAGCAACACTGTCCTTCACCGCTATGTGTCTGCACAATGTGTGTGTGTGTGTGTGTGTGTGTGTGTGTGTGTGTGTGTGTGTGTGTGTGTGTGTGTGTGTGTGTGTGTGTGCACATCTTGCACATAGTTATGTTTGAACCCTTGTTGATGTAGCACAGACATTATGTGTTAGCTGTTTGATAAATAGCAGATAACATTATCTGTCTCAGTGTACATTATGTGTTATGTTGAGCACTTTGAGGTGCCAGGTAGGCACATTACAAATTTTCATTATTATTATTGTGAGGATAGAGTCAAGGATAACCCTGAATTTGTCGGTAATTTCAATTTTGTGGGTACCAATAGTGATGATGATGGTAAACAGTGACATGAAGACAGAGCGGGTGTTGAAAAGAGAGTGGCCTCTTTTGTATCCCTGTATAATTGTATGTTGCAGAATATGCTGGAGCTTCTGGAGGAGCAGCCCAATGGGGTGGCCATGGAAAAAGTGCGCAGTTACATCTACCAGCTCTGCAAGGCGATGCAATGGTGTCATGCCAATGACATCATACACAGAGGTCATCATCTTGACTGCTACCATTCTTACTCTGCATGCACCAGCTACTGCTTCTCCTTAAGTTCTAAGACTGTGACCTTCTCACATCATTCCTTTGTTCCTTTTCACCTCACATCATTCCTTTGTTCCTTTTCACCTCACATCATTCCTTTGTTCCTTTTCACCTCACATCATTCCTTTGTTCCTTTTCACCTCACATCATTCCTTTGTTCCTTTTCATCTCACTGTCTGCCTCTCCCCACCCCACCTCACTTCTTTCTTGCTCATCTCCTGCTTTCTGATTCTACCATTCCCTCTCTTTTAATCTTTAGAGTGCATCCCCTGTCTTTTTTCCTGATCAACACTTTCTCTCCACCCCACCCCCCTCCACCCACCCCAAAAAAGTGCCAAAGGGTAGGAATGAGGTGTGGACTATGAAGTTGCTGTAGTTGTTACATTTGAATAGTCTGGAGTTGGAGAGCTATAATAATAGAAATTATCTCTTTCACTTTTTACTCAGATGTTTGATGTTTGCTGTAATTCAATGATGTTTTATGATGGGCATAAATGTGCGATGAGTGCACTTGGCCCCACAAGACATTCCTAGCGCAGTTGTACTGACATTTGGCAGCACAGTTGTATTGTAATAGATTATTATGTTTGCAGCATTCAGATGGGCTTGTCTTCAAGTTGTGCCCATTACAGAAAGGCTTCAGAAGACTGCTTTTGGCACTAAATACAGCAGAATATGTTTAAGTCAAAAATACTTAAGTTGAACTTGGCGCAAGTTGAACCTTTCTTTGTTTCCCAACCAGGGTGGCTCTTTGTAGGGCTAACATTACAATGAATAAGTCAGAAACCTTTTTTCATTGCACTTCAACCTAAAGTTAATAACCAGCTGTGGTGCCAACAAAATGGGACATAGTACAGTGACAGTAACCCAGACTTACAGTGTCTAGGTACTCAACAGGTTAGCCCTGATATAACACCATGTGCTTGACTACACTTCAACCTAAAGTTAATAACCAGCTGTGGTGCCAACAAAGTGGGATGTAGTACAGCGACAGTAATCCAGACTTACACAGTGTTTAGGTACTCAACAGGTTAGCCCTGATATAACCCCATGTGCTTGACTACACTTCAACCTAAAGTTAATAACCAGCTGTGGTGCCAACAAAATAGGACATAGTACAGCAACAGTAACCCAGACTTATACAGTGTGTAGGTGCTCAACAGGTGGGCCTGGATATAACTCCATGGGGTTGACTAGGCTCAAAGCACCAACTGTCAAACTAAATACTCATTCTGCTATGCAAGGCGACAGACTTTTGTTATCATGGGTCTATGATTAGTTTGTATATGTGCTTTATTTATAATGTATCTAGGATTAGTTTGTTTACTATGTCAAGGTGTTCTTCAACATTTGCTTTTGGTGCCAATGATTATGCAGTCTAATGCATTGCACTTCTTTCCTTGTTTTCTTTTACAGATATCAAACCTGAAAACCTCTTGATCAGCAAAAATGGCATTTTGAAGCTTTGTGATTTTGGTGAGACATTTTTCTTCAAATAGCAGTGGAAGTAATAGTCATGATAGTGTGCATGTATTTCTATGCATATATTTTATGTGTGGGTGTGTTTGTGTGTGCACACATGCGTGTGTATATATGTGTGAATGTAGGTGTTGCCTGTTTAGTTTCTTGTGATTTGAATTGTTTGATGTCATTGTTATTTTTCATTTAAGTATCTCAGTATGTATGTAGTTTATGTTTGAATTGTGTACAGTGTGCCAAACTCACGCTTCATAAATCTTTCATTTTGTTAGTAGTAGTAGTAGTAGGTGTAGTAGCAGTAGCATCAGTGTGTATAACAATAACATCAGTGAATGAGTAAAATGGTGTTTTGTATGGTGCAAATAGCACCTCCACATATATAACAGTACTGTAGAAGTAATACTAATGCCCTTAAAAAATATAAACACACATGCCATATGCATGCATATGTGCACATCCATCCACACATACATACACTCACACACATCCATCCACACATACATACACTCACACACATCCATCCACACATACATACACTCACACACATTCATCCACACATACATACACTCACACACATTCATCCACATATACATACACTCACACACATCCATCCACACATACATACACTCACACACATTCATCCACACATACATACACTCACACACATTCATCCACACATACATACACTCACACACATTCATCCACACATGCAGACACTCACACACATTCATCCACACATACAGACACTCACACACATTCATCCACACATACAGACACTCACACACATTCATCCACACATACATACACTCACACACATTCATCCACACATACATACACTCACACACATTCATCCACACATACATACACTCACACACATTCATCCACACATACATACACTCACACACATTCATCCACACAGCAGCTGCAGGAAGATGATTTTCAGAAAGCAGTACAGTTGCTAATGAGTGAAATGGATGGTAAAAAGGGAGGACTTAGTTTGGATTTGAAGGTGTCTGGGGTTATGGCATGTCTGATGTCTGAAGGGAGTGAGTTTCGTGATTTAGCAGCAAAGCAAGAGAATGAGCGGTCACCTTTAGTTTTGCGCATGAAATGTGGGACAGTCAGTATCAGTGTATTTTCCAAAGAGCAGAGAGATCTAGATGGGCAGTGTAGATGTAAAAAATCAAAGAGGTAGGACGGAGTGTCACAGCTGATGGGGAAAAGGCAAGAAAATTGTGTTTGGAAAGAATGTGAGCAGGTATTAAAAACCAGTGAGATTGCTTGAGTAGTGTGCTTGTGTGTTGAGATGTAGGATTAATCTTGCTGTGCAGTTTGGAGCTGCTGATTGTTTTCAGCATGTACAAAGGAAGGCTGGCTTGCGCTTGTACATTTTGGAAAGACATTTTGGCTTGTCCAGAAAAATTCAATATGGTTGAAGCCGTTTATGCATTTTAGAACTTTTTTATTTAACACAATACGCGTATACTTGCAGGGTTTGCCCGCAACATTTCCAATGGTAGCAATGGGCTGTACACAGACTATGTGGCCACTCGCTGGTACAGGTCCCCTGAGCTCCTCCTGGGGTAAGTCTTGGTTTCTTGCAGTTGTCAGTCCTTGGCACTAGTTGGGCCAGACACTGTCACTTCATGTCAAGACCAATGCCGTGGCAATGGATTATCTGATGAGAGACCACCCCTCTTGTAAACCATGCTGTTCATGTTTTCTTGTAAATAATCAAGACACCACCACCCCTCCCTTTGCTCTATTTCGGATCATTCCTCTTTGTTAGGCTTTCTCTTTACATTTCCTTGAAAATGAACATCCAATTAAGTAGCACCCCTCTCTTAACATAACTTTTCTTGGTTATGGGGGTGATCTTAAATGAGTTTATATATATATAAAAATTGAGTACTGTACTTTGATTTTGTAATGATATTGACATGAGCACGTGCCATTTGCTATTGATTGTATATGTGGACTGCTTCCTCAGTGTATTTTCATCAGTTGTCTAGTGTAGCATTTGTATAAATGGAAAACCTGTTTGACAGTTTGATTTTGGATCCCAGATTTGTTGTGTCAGACTGTGCCTACCAACACAGTCCCCTTGCAGCTCTAATGTTGAATAATGTTCACTGGGACCACCCCTAACACAAGCCCCATGTAGCTCTAATGTTGAATAGATTAATATTCACTGGGACCACCACCAACACAGTCCCCATGTAGCTCTAATGTTGAATAGATTAATGTTCACTGGGACCACCACCAACACAGTCCCCATGTAGCTCTAATGTTGAATAGATTAATATTCACTGGGACCACCACCAACACAGTCCCCATGTAGCTCTAATGTTGAATAATGTTCACTGGGACCACCACCAACACAGTCCCCATGTAGCTGTAATGTTGAATAATGTTCACTGGGACCACCACCAACACAGTCCCCATGTAGCTCTAATGTTGAATAATGTTCACTGGGACCACCCTCAGCACAGTTCCCGTGTAGCTCTTAATGTTGAATAATGTTCACTGGGACCACCACCAACACAGTCCCCATGTAGCTCTTAATGTTGAATAGATTAATGTTCACTGGGAGCACCACCACTAATGTTCACTGGGAGCACCACCAACACAGTCCCCATGTAGCTCTTAATGTTGAATAGATTAATGTTCACTGGGACCACCACCATCATAGTCCTCATGTAGCTCTTATGTTGAATTGATTAATGTTCACTGGGAGCACCACCAACACAGTCCCCATGTAGCCCTTATGTTGAATCACTGATTAGTGTTCATTTGGACCACCAGTGAAGACAGTCCACATACAGCTCTAGGCCCCCAAAATGTGGATAGCCCCGAATCCTAGGTTGAAAGAGTCTGTAAGTTCAGCTCTCTTTCCACAGGCATGAGTCATCAATAGCCACAGAAATAGCTATTGGCTTGTGTTTATTTTTAGATCAGGAAAAACCCTTGTTTTACCACCAGTGCAATGTGCATGACGTAAAAGGACAGTTCACAGCTTGCATCTGATTGTAGGAAAGAGGAATTGATTTTTAGTTTCTCTTTTTGTCCTCATTTTAGCCTGTATTGTATTTCAGGTCTTGTAAAGGGCATGTTAGCTGCTGCTTTAAAGCATCTTAGTTTCAACATGATTATAATAACTGCACACTGTAGTAAAAGACCCTCACCCCATACTTTCTTTTACTGTCAGGGCACCCTACGGCAAAGCAGTGGACATATGGGCTATAGGGTGCATCATGGGAGAACTGAGTGATGGACAGCCACTCTTTCCTGGGGAAAGTGAGATAGATCAGCTGTACGTCATTCAGAAAATCCTGGGCCCTCTGCCAGCCTACCAGATGAATCTCTTCCACAAGAATCCTCGCTTCTCGGGCCTCAAGGTGAGTGGAGTGTTGAGAGGGGAGGGATAGGTAGGTTGTGTCTCAATTCTGGCACTGGCAAACAACACATCACTGCTCACACACACACAGGTTGTATGCTGAGGCACTGGCAAACAACATATGTAGGTGAAAGTGTAGAAGAAGAAGGGGAAAAAAGCAAGTAATCAATTGTTGAGGCATTACACTGAGATCTGGAAGACCTTAAACAAAGTAAATTGGGGGGAACAGAGAGATTCCCACTCCCTTCATAAAGAGCCTGTTGGTTTTAAGTGCCTCACATAATTCACATACATTTTAAACAAAGTAAATTGGGGGGAACAGAGAGAGTCCCACTCCCTTCATAAAGAGCCTGTTGGTTTTAAGTGCCTCACATAATTCACATACATTTTAAACAAAGTAAATTGAGGGGAACAGAGAGAGTCCCACTCCCTTCATAAAGAGCCTGTTGGTTTTAAGTGCCTCACATAATTCACATACATTTTAAAGTAAATTGAGGGGAACAGAGAGAGTCCCACTCCTCACATAATTCACATACATTTTAAACAAAGTAAATTGAGGGGAACAGAGAGAGTCCCACTCCTCACATAATTCACATACATTTTAAAGTAAATTGAGGGGAACAGAGAGAGTCCCACTCCTCACATAATTCACATACATTTTAAACAAAGTAAATTGGGGGGAACAGAGAGAGTCTCACTCCCTTCATAAAGAGCCTATTGGTTTTAAGTGCCTTACATAATTCACATACATTTTAAGTGCCTCACACCATTCCGAAGAATTCAGGTACACACAGAATTTCGCTACACACAGAAATTCACTACACACAGAAACAAAAAAAATCAGTACAAGATAAACACTCTGCTATAAATGTATCATGGGCACTGCTCCATCTTATCTCTGTGACTGTCTTCAACTTTACATGCCCTCCCATACTCTCTGCTTCTGATACTCTCAGCCTCCAGATTCCTGGCACCGGACTCTCCACTCTTGGTTCCCGCGCCTTTTCTGTTTTCGGTCCATCTACATGGAATGACCTTCCCCTTCCTCTCTGACAGAAACCCTCTCTGGACTCGTTCAGATCTAATCTAAAAACATTTCTTTTCCCAAAATTGTACACCTGCCATGTTTTCTGTTCCATGCTGATGTCTTCATCCATTCCAAGTCTCCCGGGCCTTTGCTGCCTGTTTTGAGCTGTGTATATTTAGCTTTGTATAGTCAGAATGCTTGTGTGTGCAGGTGCCTGTGTGTGTGTGTGTGTGTGTGTGTGGGTGTGTGTGTGTGTGTGTGTGTGTGTGTATGCTTAGAATAGTCTCGAGGGACAAGATTTTGCACTTTAAAAATACTTTAATTATTATTTAATTATTATAATGCCATAATATAATACAGTAATAATAATAACACAGTACTGTAATACAAGACAAAAAGACACCTGTACATGCACCTAGCATAATATATAATTATATATGATAACAAAGCTAGTACAATATACACACTGCATGCACTATGCATGCTGATGCACACACACACACACACACACACACACACACACACACACACACACACACACACACACACACACACACACACACACACACACACACAGACTGCATGCATGACGTGTGCACGTGCATGCACACACACACACACACACAACATGCAGTAATGTCAGGAAGATCATTCTCTGTAAAAAAAAGTCAGAGGTAGGATGGAGTGTCAAAGCTGATAGCAGTGAAAGAAACTGTGTAAAGACTGTGAGCAGTATCAGCAGCCAGTGATTTTGCTTGAGTAGTGTGCTTGTGTATTCAGAGGCCAGTGATTTTGCTTGAGTAGTGTGCTTGTGTATTCAGAGTCAAACCTAGGTCCTCTCAGGATTACCTTGCAGTTTGGGATGTGCTGGAGTCTTTCTGTCACGTAGAAAGGAAGGCTGGCTAAGAGAGATCATTGCAGTAGACTAGGCAGGAGAGACAAGGGAAATGACAAGTTTCTTTGTTGTGGCTGTGTAAAGAAAGTGGTGAATAGAATTGATGTGTGGGAACTGTAGTAAGTAAGTAAGTAAGTAAACATGGTGCTTAATGTCCACAGAAACCACAAGGCTTATTAGGGACGGGAGGGAACTGTAGGCAGGTAACTTTGCAGACATAGCTGATATGATGAAGTGTTTTGTGTTCCTTATTAAGGTAGATCCCAAGATTGTTCAGTGTATCAGAGAAGGGTATTGTGGAATTGCTTACAGTCATGGGAGTTGTGCCTGTAGTGCACTTGACAGGTGAGTGTTTGGATTGAGCCTACAACCATCACTTCTTATCATGGTTCAGTGGTTTAGTTGAAGCTTGTTTTTACACATCCAGCCCCTGACATAATAATAATAAATGGAAATTTGTCAACGTCCAACCTGTCAAAATATTTTAACAGCCTAAGGCACGTACAAAAGCAGGAATAGTGACGACATGCTACAATATTTTAACATGGTACACATCCACTTACTTCCTAGCACACATGCACACACACACACACACACACACACACACACACACACACACACACACACACACACACACACACACACACACACACACACGCACATACACACACACACACACACACACACACAGACACAAAAACAACAACAAAAAACAACACCAAAAAACAGGCATGCATGCAGCACACGCACATCAACGCAGGCAGGTCAACAGGAAATGGGGGTGAGGTGGGGGGAGGGTATGATTGGCAGCAGAAACAAAAGAAATTTAGGAGTTTGGTCCAGGGGCTGAGAGAAAAGATCAAATGGAAATTGAACACTCCTTTGTTCCAGAGACAAAGTGGCACGAAAGTGGCAACAGCAGGACAACCAGTCCATGACAAACACCCAGGAACAATCCAAAACATCAACAAACAAACAACAACAAAACACTTCCAAATTAAGGAAAACCCAAATTTTTGTCCAAATTTGGAAAACTCACATTGTTGTGGTCTTGTGGCTGTTTCTACACTGTTATGGTTTTATGGTTTCTTGTTTTCATACTGTTGTGGTCTTGGTGTTTTCACAGCGTTTTGGTGTTATGGTTGTTCTCACATTAGTGTGGTCTTACGGTTGTGTTCATGTTGATATGGTCATACAGTTGTTTTCACATTAATGTTGTCATACAGTTGTTTTCACGTTGATGTGGTTTTATGGTTGTTTTCATGTTGATGTGGTCTTGTGGTTGTTTTCACATTGATGTGGTCTTACAGTTGTGTTCATATTGATGTGGCCTTACAGTTGTTTTCACACTGTGTTGCAGTTTCCTGCAGTGAAAAAGCCGAAAACGCTGGAGAAGCACTACCAGGGTACCCTTACCAGTCTACTCATTGACTTCATGAGTGTGAGTAATGCACTGACACTGAAGTGATGTGGTCCTCACCGTAGACCTACATCAAAGAATTGTCATTGACATTGTCAGTGTCATACATCATAGACCACTTGCCTATGTTTATCTGTAATACTAAGAGTCAACGCAAGAAAATTAATGGAACATTTTGATACACTTCAGATTCCATAGTTGATTAAAATGGCCGTTCTTCTGTTTTGTTAAGCAGATTGGTTTAGTTTTTCATTAACTCTTTCAAACTGTGTCGGAAGCGGGCTTCCCACAAGTGGGCTTCTGATGGATGTTTGCAATTTTACATGACAACATGAGAAACGCAAGGGACACAAATCAGGCAGTAAATGGAAGCTTGTCCATTTTCCTTTGTGTTCCTTGAATGATGCAACAATCTGAGCTGGTTTTGTGGCATTTTTTCCATCGCATTTGCGGCTGGTGCTGTTTCTTCCAAACATCATGGCGGTGTCCAGGCGAAGGTGCAGTTTGAACTTCATTAGCCACAGAGTGTGTGAAACTACTTGATTGAATGTGTAGTTTCTGTTTGTTTTTCTTTCAAAACATTTCTGTAGTAAAACCTACTAATTTCAGTGGGTTTGTGTCAACACTATATGCAGAACAGTATTTTGTTGAGTGACTATGGGTGCCAAAACTGGATCCCCCCCCCCCCCCCCCCCCCGGTGTGCTTCTTTGGTCATAAGTTCACACTTTAATCTGTTTAAACTGTTGGTTTGAAGTTTGAACTGTTTGTGGTTATTTTGGGGGATTGTTTTCAAAATACCTCAAAATAGTGTGATTTGAGGGATCCACCTGCCTATTTTGACTGCAACCTGATTGAGCTAACAGCTTATCTAGCGTAACAGTGCCTTTGAGAATGGACATCTTGTTGTAAGTAAATGCTTCAGAAGTGATCATTGCCTTTCTGTGACACAGCTGGCAGTAACCATTGTTGTTCATAAATTCTTTAGAAATGACCATTGCCTTTCTAGGACAAATCCTGTTATCGGTGCTTTAGCAGTTTGTTCTCTTGTAGACCCCATGTTAAAAGTATATAAAACTAAAACCTTTGGCTGATACTTTCTCATACCCCCATGTTAAAACTAAAACCTTTGACCAATGCTTTCTCATACCCCCAGGTTAAAACTAAAACCTTTGGCCAGTGCTTTCTCATACCCCCAGGTTAAAACTAAAACCTTTGGCCAATGCTTTCTCATACCGCCATGTTAAAACTAAAACTTTTGGCCAAAGCTTTCTCTTACTGTGCTCCTATCAGTAACATTCAGTGTCCCTATGCCTTCAAACTGTGTTCAAAACTCACCTGCACAAACAATACCACAAGTAGTGATTTCACATTCTGTCTTCTGCTATCAGCCAACCTTCTATCTATCATATAAGCCCTGCATTGAGTATTGAATGAAGTGATCTAAGGCCCACTCTCGAACTATGCTGCAAGGTGCACAAGCACCCAAAAAACAAACTACACTTCAGGGTTCACAAGCACCCAGAAAACAAACTACTCTGCAAGGTGTACAACTACAAGCACCCAGAAAACACTCAAACTACACCTCAAGGTGCACAAGCACCAAGAAAACAAACTACATTTCAAGGTGTACAAACACCCAGAGAACACTCAGACTACACTGCAAGGTGCACAAGCACCCAGAAAACAAACTACACTTCAGGGTTCACAAGCACCCAGAAAACAAACTACTCTGCAAGGTGTACAACTACAAGCACCCAGAAAACACTCAAACTACACCTCAAGGTGCACAAGCACCCAGAAAACAAACTACATTTCAAGGTGTACAAACACCCAGAGAACACTCAGACTACACTGCAAGGTGCACAAGCACCCAGAAAACAAACTACACTTCAAGGTGTACAAGCACCCAGAGAACAGTCAAACTACACTGCAAGGTGTACAAGCACCCAGAGAACACTCAGACTACACTGCAAGGTGTACAAGCACCCAGAGAACACTCAAACTACAATGCAAGGTGTACAAGCACCCAGAGAACACTCAAACTACACTGCAAGGTGTACAAGCACCCAGAAAACACTCAAACTACACCACAAGGTGCACAAGCACCCAGAAAACAAACTGCAAGGTGTACAAGCACCCAAAGAACAGTCAAACTACACTGCAAGGTATTTTTAAGCACCCAGTCTGAAACTAGACTGCAAGAGGTACAAACACCCAGAAAACGTGCAAGGCCCACTCTGAGACTAGATTGCAAGAGGTGACCTTTACACTGTTAGAACACCCAGAATGACTGAAACTGGAACAATGGGGTCCCGACAGGTGAGGGCCCACTGAATCAGCAGGATCTCCACAGGTGAAGGCCCTTTGAATTAACAGGATCCCCACAGGTGAAGGCCCACTGAATCAATAGGATCCCCACAGCTGAAGGCCCACTGAATTAACAGGATCCCCACAGGTGAAGGCCCACTGAATCAATAGGATCCCCACAGGTGAAGGCCCACTGAATTAACCAGATCCCCACAGGTGAAGGCCCACTGAATCAATAGGATCCCCACAGCTGAAGGCCCACTGAATTAACAGGATCCCCACAGGTGAAGGCCCACTGAATCAAGAGGATCCCCACAGGTGAAGGCCCACTGAATCAAGAGGATCCCCACAGGTGAAGGCCCACCGAATTAACAGGATCCCCACAGCTGAAGGCCCACTGAATCAATAGGATCCCCATAGGTGAAGGCCCACTGAATTAACAGGATCCCCACAGGTGAAGGCCCACCGAATCAATAGGATCCCCACAGGTGAAGGCCCACTGAATTAACAGGATCCCCACAGGTGAAAGCCTACTCTGAATCAAGAGGATCCCCACAGGTGAAGGCCCACTGAATCAAGAGGATCCCCACAATTGAAGGCCCACTGAATCAGCAGGATCCCCACAGGTGAAGGCCCACTGATTAAAAGGATCCCCACAGGTGAAGGCCCACCGAATTAACAGGATCCCCACAGGTGAAGGCCCACTGAATTAACAGGATCCCCACAGGTGAAGGCCCACCGAATCAATAGGATCCCCACAGGTGAAGGCCCACTGAATTAACAGGATCCCCACAGGTGAAAGCCTACTCTGAATCAAGAGAATCCCCACAGGTGAAGGCCCACTGAATTAACAGGATCCCCACAATTGAAGGCCCACTGAATCAGCAGGATCTCCACAGGTGAAGGCCCACTCTGAATCAACAGGATCCCCAAAGTTGAAAGGACACTGAAACTGAATCCGATTTGCTTTGGTACTCTGTCTAGTGTCCCCCTGAAGCTTCCCGGCCCTTAAGAGTGTGTGTGAAATAAGATGGCATTTTGACCCAGCACTGTGTTTTCATGTAAAAGTGTGGGGACTAAACCTGCACCTCTGATGTTTGCAGTCTGCTCTGAAGCTTGACCCTGAGGAGCGTCCATGTATAGAGGAGTGTCTGGAACACGCTGTCTTCCAAACAGAGCGAGCCATGGACCGCAGCACCCGCATGCCCCTCAAGCCATCCAGTGCCCACAGCAGCAGCAAGAAACGACGCACGGAGGACACAGAGAAACAAGACACGTGAGCTAGGCTTGACTCTCCAGCTTGCCTTTAGCATCTTGTTGTTTTGATGCTAGAAGTCGGGGTTCATTCAGTGTGTAGATGAAATGTGGCAGCAGCAGTTTCCTTGCAGAAATATGGTGTACCTTGCCATTTTGTTATCTGTATTTGGTATTTCCTTTCTGTGTGATTGAATTTTGTGGGAGAAATAATTTAAAAGAGTTTACCTACTGTGAGAAAGACCCCCTCCCTCCCCCCCACAAAATTATGTCTTGTTTGGCTGTAGCTGAGCCAGTGTGGCTGTCTTTTTTAAATTTTATTATGCCACTTTAGGGAGGGCCTGGGTTTTGTCCAGGGTACATTTGGCAGTTGTGAAATTGTAATGAGGTGAAACGTATGTGCACGGGGATGCTGCGTGTAAAGTTGTTGTGCTCCTTGACTTCTTGCAGGGAAGACGAGAAGAAAGAATCGTCCCCAGCCAGCAGCGACTCTCCTTGCCCCCCTCACCCTCAGTCGGAAAGGATGGAAACGGTCGAGGGTGACAGAGAGGAGAAGGAGGGGGGCACCTACGTCATTCAGGCTCACCCCATGTCCAGCAAGTACATCAAACAGGCCCGCAACCAGTCCACCGCTGGCACCAACAAACCAATTGTGCTCAACCGTGTGCCGCAACTCAGCTCCCAGGACAGGGCCGGTGTCAAGAAGGAACTGAGCTCTGCTGCTGTCTTCCCAGCTCCGCCTGTCAAAGCCGATAAATCAAAGTCTGAATCTGACAATCGCAGCCAGGAAATTGAAGCGGAGGTGTGCAGCTTCTTGAAAATGGCAGAAACCAAGAAACTGACGGTGGCGGAAAACCGCCATCACAGCACCTTCTCTGACTTCCGCAATGGGAACATTCTGGACTTTCAGCGAAGGTCAGAGAAAGTGGACCTGGATGGGATGGATGGCAGTGGTTTCAGGACTGCTGTTGCTGACCCTGAAGAGATGGACTGGACCCCCAGTGATTCCAAATACCTCAAGTCAAAGCGCAGCAACGTCAGCTTGGCTGGTGGTGGTGGTGGGAGTAGTGTAGGGTGTGAACCCATGGAAAGTGCTCGCCCTTCTCACGAGGATGCTCAGACGCGGCTCGGAGTTGTCGGGGGGAGCGGAGTGGGAGTGACAGAGGGTGGGGAGGACAGACCTACAGCAGCAAACAACACATACGTTATGAACATCACAGCCAACAGTTTGCACAACCAGGCCGCCGGGCATGCCAAGTCCAAAGACAGCGTGGAGAAGAAAAAGGTGGGTTCTTCTCTCACTCCTGTCCTGTTGTCCTCTTCCTTCTCACATGTTCCTTGTGTAGGTTATGTGTTTGGTTGGAAAAGCAGTCTCTGATTAATACAACTCATTTGAGTGTTTGCTCTACTGGTGTTTGAAAGTACTGACAAAGGGATGAAGACTGTTTCTTTGGACAGTGTAATCTACCAAAAGAGGCAGACCCTGTGCAGGCCAAGAGGCACAGTGACACCCCTGTGCAGGTGTATCTGCTGAGAGAGAGAGCACCCCTGTGCAGGTATATCTGCCCAGAGAGACAGAGTACACCCCTGTGCATGTATATCTGCCAAGAGAGACAGAGTACACCCCGATGCAGGTATATCTGCTGAGAGGGACACAGTACACCCCTTTGCAGGTATATCTGCCCAGAGAGAGAGAGTACACCCCTGTGCATGTATATCTGCTGAGAGAGACACAGTGACACCCCTGTGCAGGTATATCTGCCCAGAGAGACAGAGTACACCCCTGTGCAGGTGTATCTGCCCAGAGAGACAGAGTACACCCCTGTGCAGGTATATCTGCTGAGAGAGACAGAGTACACCCCTGTGCAGGTATATCTGCTGAGAGGGACACAGTACACCCCTGTGCAGGTATATCTGCTGAGAGAGACAGAGTACACCCCTGTGCAGGTGTATCTGCTGAGAGAGACAGAGTACACCCCTGTGCAGGTGTATCTGCTGAGAGAGACAGAGTACACCCCTGTGCAGGTGTATCTGCTGAGAGAGACACAGTGACACCCCTGTGCAGGTATATCTGCCGAGAGAGACACAGTGACACCCCTGTGCAGGTATATCTTCCCAGAGAGACAGAGTACACCCCTGTGCAGGTATATCTGCTGAGAGAGACACAGTGACACCCCTGTGCAGGTGTATCTGCCAGGAGGTCGTACATATGTAGGTGTCTCTGCCAAGAGAGGCACAATGACACCCCTGTGCAGTGTACCTGCCAAGAGAAGTAGGTTGACACCCCTGTGCAGGTGTACCTGCAAAGAGAGGTGAGTGTCAGTGGTGTGTACCTACCAAGAGAGGTAGATTGACACCCCTGTGCAGGTGTACCTGCGAAGAGAGGCTGGTGTCAGTGCAGTGTACCTACCAAGAGAAGTAGATTGACACCCCTGTGCAGGTGTAGAGAGGTAGATTGACACCCTTGTTCAGGTGTAGAGAGGCAGTGACACCCCTCTGCAGGTGTAGAGAGGTAGATTGACACCCTTGTTCAGGTGTAGATAGGCAGTGACACTCCTGTGCAGGTGTAGAGAGGTAGATTGACACCCTTGTTCAGGTGTAGAGAGGCAGTGACACCCCTCTGCAGGTGTAGAAAGGTAGATTGACACCCTTGTGCAGGTGTAGATAGGCAGTGACACCCCTGTGCAGGTGTAGAGAGGCAGTGACACCCCTGTGCAGATGTAGATAGGCAGTGACACCCCTGTGCAGGTGTAGAGAGGCAGTGACACCCCTGTGCCAGACAGTGGTTCCCATTTCTCTTAAAGGCACAACTTCCAGGGGATCCCCTCGTGTGATGGGTCTTAATAAGGCAACCCAAGCGCTGTCTTGAGGAGAGGTTCAGCTAACCCAGGTATTGTCCTGAGGAGAGGTTCAGCTGACCCAGGTATTGTCCTGAGGAGAGGTTCAGCTGACCCAAGTATTGTCCTGAGGAGAGGTTCAGCTGACCCAGGTATTGTCCTGAGGAGAGGTTCAGCTGACCCAAGTATTGTCCTGAGGAGAGGTTCAGCTGACCCAAGTATTGTCCTGAGGAGAGGTTCAGCTGACCCAGGTATTGTCCTGAGGAGAGGTTCAGCTGACCCAAGTATTGTCCTGAGGAGAGGTTCAGCTGACCCAGGTATTGTCCTGAGGAGAGGTTCAGCTGACCCAGGTATTGTCCTGAGGAGAGGTTCAGCTGACCCAGGTATTGTCCTGAGGAGAGGTTCAGCTGACCCAAGTATTGTCCTGAGGAGAGGTTCAGCTGACCCAGGTATTGTCCTGAGGAGAGTTTCAGCTGACCGAAATACTGGCTTAATAATAAAGAGGATTTCTAGAGTGCCCATCTACCACACAAGGTGGGAGCATGGGGCAGTGTACAATAAGACTAACACCACACATATATGCACACACGCATGCACACACGCATGCACACACTCGTTCGCATGTCAGAGGAGGGAATGGCACGGCTGTGAAAAACAGTGATGGAGCTGGAAAGACATAGGAAAGGTTTGTGGGACAGACTATTGAAAATCAAGAAAACAGGAAGGTTTTGTGGGAAGACTTGCAAGACTGGAAAGAGTTGGCATAATAATAACTCTTTTATAGCACTATACCCATGATCAAAAACAAATCACACTGGGGTCAGTGAACTTTCGGCGTTCAGCACTAACCAGACAATAAAAAAAGAAAAAAAGAAGTTACCACCATGATGCTGAACTGACACAGCAGACGGAGCTGATGTGCAGCAATCTCTGGAATGATTAGAGATTTCTGTAACAGCACTTTACTCCGGCATGGGTGGCAGATGTGCACAAAATAACATGTTTTTAACACAGAATAAACCGCTGTCACACAATTGCTCAGACCTCTTGCATTTACTATATGCAAAAAAAGTCCAGATCTATAAGACAGAATAGTGTTTAATTCAAGGCTCTAAGCAGTCTCTCTCTCTCTCTCTCTCTCTCTCTCTCTCTCTCTCTCTCTCTGTCTCTAGATCATTTTCTAGTCATTCTGATTATGGGCTGCTAAGTCAGTTGGCAAAACAAAATTGTCAGCTTTGACATCCCCTTCCTGTCCCTCGCTTTTTCTGCCCACAGTACTCTTGCTGTTTGTGTCTTGTAATTATTCTGCTAATGGTCCATTCTCCTTGACATTTTTTGAAAAACATTCTCAAATATTTGTAATTGAGATTGAGGGTCTTTGTGTGGCTCTTGTGGAGCAGCTAGGAGATGATGATTGGTAGGTGGTGTGTGCAGCATGTTGCCATGTGGCACTGCTATTTGCCATTATGTTTTTATGTAACATGGTTTTTTGTTTGTTTCTGTCCATTCTTTTTTTGGTATTTTTCTTTAATCTGGTGTTGATGAATTAGACAGAATTGATGATACTAGCATGTTCCAGCCTTATGCACTCTTTTAACAAGGTAATATTGAAGGGACTACAAGACAGAATTGATGATACTAGTGTGTCCCAGCCTTATGCACTCTTTTAACAAGGTAATATTGAAGGGACTACAAAAGTTTGTTTTTGATGTTTGTATATGTATGTTTTATGTTTGTGTAGGGATTGGTTTTATGGACTGACTTGAGAAAGGGTTTATGGGAAGAGTTTTGAAATGTGCATTTGCTTATGGCAGAGTTTGATTGTCCTGAGGTTACCCTGTGTGGTTGACAGGATGTTAAAATCCAATGACTAACTCAGTGTCTGGTCCCATTTCAGTTCCTTACACAGGCCACGCAGGATGAGATCCAACGCATTCGCTCCAGCACGCTGAGTAAGAAAAAAGCTCGAGATCAGGCTGTGACAGAGAAGACGGCTGACAGCAAGGTACTGCCTCATGAAGATGTACCAGGTTGACAAGTCTGGCCCCAGAGAACTGCTGGTACCATCAACATGCACCTAGGCATTAAACCAGCTATATAAGGTTGACAAGTCTAGCCTCAGAAAACTGCTGACATCACCTAATCTGCACTTGGGCCCGAAACCAGATTGAAATATATATGTGACAGTAAATCCACAGGAAACTTAGGAAATTCTCAAAATCACTAACAAGTCCAGTAAATTCACAAAATCACTGTTTCACTCAGGGATTTCATGAATTCCCTAAAAATTCTAGGGATTTCATCAGCTTCCTGGTATGAATTAGGCTATAAATTTAGCAAATTTACTGAAATGATAGCTTGAGAGAGGGCAGTTATTTGGAGTGAAGTGTGACACATTTATTGACAGTGACATGATTAAAACTGGTCACAGATATAAAATTGGATATGAAAAGCTGTAAACTAAGTACACTGATTAATCTTGATTCCTTTGCTGTACAAGTATGGTGTCCATGGCGCCTGGTATTGCACACTACTTTGGCTTTAAAGCATTTGCAGTGCTTTGTTTGGCATTTTTTGGGACCACTGCGGTTACTTTTCATAAACTCCTGCCCTCCTGGCACTGATCGTGCTGTGACCACTGACTGCAAAGACACTGACTTGTCAAGACTGACATCTTAATTTTGATCTTGATGTTCAGTAAGCAGTTTTTGGCATACGCACCAAATTGATTTCTAGAACACCTGCCATTCAAGACCCCAGCATGAACGGCAGTCTTGTGGATGTCTGTTTTTACATTCCTGTAGACATGCAGTCATGCCAGGAATGTTCTGTGGCTCACTGCTATGGTCAAGTAATGGAACAGGCACAGCAACATGTCCCTGGGTTTTCCAGTTTGAAGTCCACCTGACTTCATTTCACCATTCACTCAGCTTGCATGTGCATTGATATGAGCACTGTGGACATCAAATGTTTATTCAGTGATAACTGTCACAAATATGTCCATCACTTTCTCTGTGTCAGTACCTTCTGGGACCACAAGATTCACATAAATGGAAATGGAGTGTGCTGGAACACTGGAAACAAGAGGATGCTGGTACATTGAAAGCAGAGGATGCTGGGCCTGATGCTGGGGTTGATGTGGACGGCTGATCCATATTCACAGTCAGGGGGTCTTCTTCACTGTCCAGGTTGTTGAGCACTTCCTGTGGCAGAGAAGATGTTGTGAGTTCCACACTGACAAACCTCTTCACCAAGCAAAGCTGATCATGGAGAGCACTTTATCCCTGAATGATGGGCAGAGTTCTTCTGGAACTGCACAAACATGATGGCTGTAACCTAGTCGTGTGTCATTATCGGCAAGCCAGGCTACCAACGTGTATTTTATGTCACAATTTTATTGTTCAACAGATCCCTGACTCTGCAGATGATGGGGTTTGCCATGAACTGTAGCTTGAGCAGGCCAAAAGTCTTTAATTTCTGAGATGACGTGGGCTGTAAACTCAGTACCATTGTCACTCTGAAGTATTGCCTGAGCACCAAGAAGGGGGAAGATACCCATGAGCTGTGCTGCAACTTCTGTAGGACATTTGCTTTTGATTAGTCACAGTACACAGAACTTTGTGAGATGGCCCTGATACATTTTACCATGATCCATTTATATTTGTTCCTTGGCATGGACTGCATAACAACGAGATCAGCCTGTCCTCTTGATGCAGTTGGCATGGACTCTATAACAGCGAGATCAGCCTGTCCTCTTGATGCAGTTGGCATGGACTCTATAACAGCGAGATCAGCCTGTCCTCTTGATGCAGTTGGCATGGACTATATAACAACGAGATCAGCCTGTCCTCTTGATGCAGTTGGCATGGACTGTATAACAGCGAGATCAGCCTGTCCTCTTGATGCAGTTGGCATGGACTGTATAACAATGAGATCAGCCTGTCCTCTTGATGCAGTTGGCATGGACTATATAACAGCGAGATCAGCCTGTCCTCTTGATGCAGTTGGTATGGACTCTATAACAACGAGATCAGCCTGTCCTCTTGATGCAGTTGGCATGGACTCTATAACAACGAGATCAGCCTGTCCTCTTGATGCAGTTGGTATGGACTGTATAACAATGAGATCAGCCTGTCCTCATGATGCAGTTGGCATGGACTGTATAACAATGAGATCAGCCTGTCCTCTTGATGCAGTTGGCATGGACTATATAACAGCAAGATCAGCCTGTCCTCTTGATGCAGTTGGCATGGACTGTATAACAGCAAGATCAGCCTGTCCTCTTGATGCAGTTGGCATGGACTGTATAACAACAAGATCAGCCTGTCCTCTTGATGCAGTTGGCATGGACTGTATAACAACAAGATCAGCCTGTCCTTTTGGTGCAAACTCTTTGCTCAGAGTAGGGCAAACAACCATGCCCTTTGTCATTGGCCTCTTCCTCTTTTTCTGACATTCCTGACACAGCGACTTAAAGGGCTCCAGAGTGTTGGTGATGATATGCATATTTACACTGCATCTCCTTAATTATGCTGTCACGACCCCCATGGCCTGCGGTGATGAGCACGCTTGAAGACATCAAAATTCAGAACCCAGAGTTGCTCCAGTCAGCTGTTTTCATGACCACATTACCATATATGACACAATACCCTGAGTGGTTTTCAGAACAGAACGACTGACCATTTGAACTAGTCCCACATGGCCACTTGCACAAATATACTGAAGATGTTTTATTCATTTTAGTAAAATGGTAGAAAAGTAACATCAAGAATTTAGGAATTTCATGAAATCCCTAGAAATTTTAAGGAATTCATGAAGTCACTGAGTGAAACAATAATTTCATAAATTTTCTGGAATTGTTGATGATTTTGTGAATTTCCTAGGTCTATGAATTTACTGTAACAACTAACATATGTAACTATCACATGGTTAACAAGTCTGGCATCAGAATGATTCCCCATCCTATCTCCTCCCTTGTTTCTACCTAGTCCTCTTGCTCTTTCTCTTGTGTCATTTTTCTTCTGATGGTCCATTCTCTTGACATTTTTCCAGAAAATGCCCCCCCCCCCCCCCCCCCCCCATTAAGAGTTAGGTTAGTAGGTTAGAAGCTAGGAGATGATAGCTGGTAGTATGTGCAGTTTGCTGATATATGGCACTGAATTTACCATTATGCATTTATATAATGTCAACAAACAAACAAAATCTTTAATCTGGTATCAATACAATAAAAGGGTCTACATTACCAGCATGCCCTAACCTTACGTGCTCTTTTAACAGGGGTAATATTGAAGGGACTACATTTTTGAAAATTTGTGCTTGATGTTTGTGTGTTAACCCTGATATAGCCTACGTGTTTGACTGGCTCAAAGGACCAGTGGACTAATTATGTTTGTGTAGGGATTGTTTTTTTTGGATTGATCTGAGAAAGGGTTATATATGAGAAGAGTTAGTTTTGAAACTTGCATCTGCTTATGATGGAGTTTGATTGTCCTGAGGCAACTGTATGCAGCTGATGGGACACTAGATTCCAATTACAAACTAACGGGCTGGTACAACCAGATCTGCACCGAGGCATTAAAGTGACTTGAATTATGTTTTTGACAAGATTTGTTCTTGAATTAAAACTGCTATTTAATTGTTTTCTTACATGCATGTCTAGAAAGAAAAGAAGATTGATGGTTTGCATTTTTGACCAACATGAACAAGTTGAGTGTTATAAACACGAAGAAATGCTGTCGGTGTCAGAGGGAAGGGAGAGCAGGTTGAGTGTGAGTGTTATAAGCGTGAAGCAATGCTGTCGGTGTCAGAGGGAAGGGAGAACAGGTTGAGTGTGAGTGTTATAAGCGTGAAGCAATGCTGTCGGTGTCAGAGGGAAGGGAGAGCAGGTTGAGTGTGAGTGTTATAAGCGTGAAGCAATGCTGTCGGTGTCAGAGGGAAGGGAGAACAGGTTGAGTGTGAGTGTTATATTATAAGCGTGAAGCAATGCTGTCGGTGTCAGAGGGAAGGGAGAGCAGGTTGAATGTGAGTGTTATAAGCGTGAAGCAATGCTGTCGGTGTCAGAGGGAAGGGAGAGCAGGTTGAGTGTGAGTGTTATATTATAAGCGTGAAGCAATGCTGTCGGTGTCAGAGGGAAGGGAGAACAGGTTGAGTGTGAGTGTTATATTATAAGCGTGAAGCAATGCTGTCGGTGTCAGAGGGAAGGGAGAACAGGTTGAGTGTGAGTGTTATATTATAAGCGTGAAGCAATGCTGTCGGTGTCAGAGGGAAGGGAGAGCAGGTTGAGTGTGAGTGTTATAAGCGTGAAGCAATGCTGTCGGTGTCAGAGGGAAGGGAGAGCAGGTTGAGTGTGAGTGTTATATTATAAGCGTGAAGCAATGCTGTCGGTGTCAGAGGGAAGGGAGAGCAGGTTGAGTGTGAGTGTTATATTATAAGCGTGAAGCAATGCTGTCGGTGTCAGAGGGAAGGGAGAGCAGGTTGAGTGTCCTTGTGGCTGTTTTGCAGGGAGGAGAGCGCTGGAAGGACTCCCACAACTACTACCTACAGCCGCGCCGTGCTCGCAATCAGATGCATGGTGGGTATGCCCCTGTCAACTTTGTCAGTCATCTCCATTTCCATTATGCTTGTCTGTCATTGCCTTCAGAAAATCCTGCAACACCGCTATCTTCATATATAATAAGCTGCACACATGTTTGAAGCAGCGATGGTTTGTTGGAACACATTTTCCAGTGCCTGGCAATATAACAGTTGAAGGCAAGCAGACCTTGTAATTGGACCTTCAGGTGCCAGGTTTAGGAGCATTCAGTAGCAAGTTTACAAGTAGGCCCCCCTATCACACCATTTCACAGGTAATAGAGATGTAGCTCTGGCAAGCTGTCTTCCTGATGTGATGGTCCTCCATAGAGAAGTCCAAAAGCCATGGCTGGCACTCCAGCATTTTTGTGAAGGCAAATTTGCCTTTGTCTGACACAGAGAGTGACATTTTGAAAATGGCTGTGGTTGGCTGAGCTCAGCAAAAACAACACAAACAGCTGTGACTATCTTTGAAATACTTCACAGAAGCTTGCCGTGAATGATTTTAAAGCCCGCAAGACTTATTCCCACCCATGCAGGAAGCTTGAGTGTGTGCAGATCTTATTATCAGCTCAGCTGTTACTATTTTTCTACAGCTTATTATCAGCTCACTTGTCTGGTTGCATCCACAGAGTCTGCCACCGAGTTAAATGAGACAGGTAACAGATTGTCCCCATAGGTGTCTGTGCTGTGGGTGTGTCACTTCAGCACGCTGACTGTGTGATAGTGTTTGTTGTCTAACCTGTGTTGGAATTCATCTTGTCCACTGACTGCAGCTTTGGTTTTCTTTCTTTTCCTTGCTTCTTGCATGACTTTAGGGGCTCTGACTGTCCCATATCAGCGATTACAATTTTCCACCGAATCCAGTACATGTGTAGCCTGCGTGATTAAGTGGGTGGTAAGAATGAGTTGTCAGACCTCACTGGAACAGGAAGAAGAAGGAATCCAGAGAAGTGGATGGAAGGTGAGGCTGGCAGGAACCATGCTTCATCTCCAGTGTGGTCTTTTTAAGTGCAGCCGATTGCTGTTGCCTATTATGCAGGCAAGGCAGAGGGGTGTGCTCAGGGTTCAAATCCACAGCATTTCTCTCCCTCCCCCACAGAATGGTAGTACGTTTGTGAGCAGGTTTTAGAATGTGAGTCTAACTCCACTGGCTGTTTTTCTGTTGTTTTATTTGTTTTATGTTTGATTTTTTCCCCCCATGGATGTATTCACATTCTGTTTGGAAGACTAACAACCAACATCACGTGTTTATTTACTAATGACCAGCAGCACACGCAGGATTTTGTGAGATCTGTCTGTTTTTTTAAGACTAATGACCAGCAGCACATGCTGGATTTTGTGAGATCTGTCTTTGTTTTTTAAGACTAATGACCAGCATCACACGCTGGATTTTGTGAGATCTGTCTTTGTTTTTTAAGACTAATGACCAGCATCACACACTGGATTTTGTGAGATCTGTCTTTGTTTTTTAAGACTAATGACCAACATCACATGCTGGATTTTGTGAGATCTATCCTCGGTTTTTAAGACTAATGACCAGCATCACACGCTGGATTTTGTGAGATCTGTCTTTGTTTTTTAAGACTAATGACCAACATCACATGCTGGATCTTGTGAGATCTGTCCTTGTTTAAAGGACTACAAACTACAAACATCATTACATGTTGATTTTGTTTTTGAGATATAGCTTTGTTTGGAAGACTAATGATGGACATCACATACTGTAATTTGGGAGATCTAGACTTGTTTGGAAGACTACCCATGACAGACATCATGTACTGTAATTTGGGAGATCTAGACTTGTTTGGAAGACTAATGACAGACATCATGTACTGTAATTTTGGAGACCTAGCCTTGTTTGGAAAACTAATGATGGACATCACTGTAGTTTGGGAGACCTAGCCTTGTTTGGAAGACTAATGACAGACATCACACGCTGGGTTTTGTCCGATCTGCCCTTGTTAGGAAGACTAATGACCGATGTCACCTGCTGTTTTGTTGTTGTTTTTGGGGTGAGACTGTCCTTGTTTAGAGAAGCCTGCTTTCTGGTGGTTGTGAAGTCACAGCTGTTTTTAGCACTCGCATGATTGACCACTCTGGCAGTTGTGAAATAATACTTATTGCTCAAACACAAATATGCCAGCACACACCCAACAGCAAGATAACAAACAAGTAAGTAAGTAAACATGGTGCTTTACGTCCACAGAAACTGTAAGGTCTATTAGGGATGGTGCAGAGCATTTTGCGCACTTCGCTAATTGCTGCGTCAAAGCTGTACAGCACAAAGTCACAAAGTGAGTGTCGGAGAAGCAACTTTTGAGGAGCAACTTTGCAGTAAGACAATCCATCCTGCTATGAAAGCCCAGCTCCACCTTCCTGCTCTTCATCTCTCTTGGGCCCAGAAAAGTGTTCAGTGTCACTTTACGTCCACAGAGACATAGGGACTGCTAGGGATGGGATAACAAACCAGGCATGTCAGTGCTTCGTACACCCTACATTGTGAGAGGTTTTGGTCTTGTGCTTCTGAAAGGTTTAATATAAAATCTAAAACATTGTGCAAGTAAATATGTAACTTGGTGTTTTACACCCAGTCAACCAGTATGGTTAGATTAGGGCAATAAATCATGTAAAGAAACTGAGGATTAAATAGAGGTTTTGGTCTTATGCTTCTGAAAGGTTTAATATAAAATCTAAAACATTGTGCAAGTAAATATGTAACTTGGTGTTTTACACCCAGTCAACCAGTATGGTTAGATTAGGGCAATAAATCATGTAAAGAAACTGAGGATTAAATAGAGATTTGTGTACAGAATCAGTCTTAGCTGTTTGTATTACCCTGTTCTCCATTTGCTGTTTGCAAATGAAAGCTTTGTCCCTTCATTCTCTCTTTGCTTTTAATATGTTCAACAGAGTGTTACTCTCACTTGTTTCAGACAAATATTTTGTAATGGTCTTGTGTTTGAAAGTGCCACAGATTTTTCTTTCTTACTGTTACATTTTGATACTGATAGATGGATGCTATAAAACATGTCTACAGAGTTGGCAGGGCTGCCAACCACCAGAGTACTACTGACATGGAGAACTGCGACAATAAGCCTTTGGATAAACCTATTACTGCTATAATGAGCCAAGATACCTGAAAACTAAACTAAAAATGACATTGTCTGACAGAGGTGAACCCAGAACTGAGTTGTAGAAAGTACACTGGGCATTGTATGCAAAGCAGAATACTTGCGCACAACTGCTGTTTTGTATAGGCTTGAGCCTTTAAAACTGCCAAGGGGCCCAGAGAGTTCCAGATGCCTCCTTAAAATACTTGCTAATGGGAGCTGTTGTGTGTGTGCTTGGCATTCAGTGGTAAAGTAAAACTGCACCAACATTTAAAGCCCACTGGCCCTGTGCTTCTTGCAGTTTCTAGGCTTTCACAGTGTTATTTCATCTTTTGCATGAGACATGTTTCAGTTGGACTTTATTGAGCATTGGAGGTGTTCTTACTCTCATGATTTAGAGGGCTGTAGAAATGTGGCTTTATTGATTATTGGAGGTGTTTTAAGTGTCATGATTTAGAGGGCTGTAGAAATATAGCTTTGTTGAGCATTGGAGGTGTTTTAACTGTCATGATTTAGAGGGCTGTAGAAATATGGCTTTATTGATTATGGGAGGTGTTTTAAGTGTCATGATTTAGAGGGCTGTAGAAATATAGCTTTGTTGAGCATTGGAGGTGTTTTAAGTGTCATGATTTAGAGGGCTGTAGAAATATAGCTTTGTTGAGCATTGGAGGTGTTTTAAGTGTCATGATTTAGAGGGCTGTAGAAATATAGCTTTGTTGAGCATTGGAGGTGTTTTAACTGTCATGATTTAGAGGGCTGTAGAAATATGGCTTTATTTATTATTGGAGGTGTTTTAAGTGTCATGATTTAGAGGGCTGTAGAAATATAGCTTTGTTGAGCATTGGAGGTGTTTTAACTGTCATGATTTAGAGGGCTGTAGAAATATAGCTTTGTTGAGCATTGGAGGTGTTTTAACTGTCATGATTTAGAGGGCTGTAGAAATATAGCTTTGTTGAGCATTGGAGGTGTTTTAACTGTCATGATTTAGAGGGCTGTAGAAATATGGCTTTATTTATTATTGGAGGTGTTTTAAGTGTCATGATTTAGAGGGCTGTAGAAATATAGCTTTGTTGAGCATTGGAGGTGTTTTAAGTGTCATGATTTAGAGGGCTGTAGAAATATAGCTTTGTTGAGCATTGGAGGTGTTTTAACTGTCATGATTTAGAGGGCTGTAGAAATATGGCTTTATTTATTATTGGAGGTGTTTTAAGTGTCATGATTTAGAGGGCTGTAGAAATATAGCTTTGTTGAGCATTGGAGGTGTTTTAACTGTCATGATTTAGAGGGCTGTAGAAATATAGCTTTATTGAGTATTGGAGATGATTTGCTGTCAAAGGTGAGAGGGCTGTGTATATATATATAACTGTTGAGCATTGGAGGTGATCTACTGTCAAAGGTTAGAGGGCTGTCTAGATATAACTGTATTCAGCATATGGAGGTGTTTTACTCTGTGTGTGTGTGTGTGTGTGTGTGTGTGTGTGTGTGTGTGTGTGTGTGTGTGTGTGTGTGTATGCGCATGCATGCCTCACAGTTTAGAATACTGCTCATTCCAACTTGAACTGACATAATATATTTGTTATTAAACTTGTTACTACTTTGGATTGACCAATAGTAAAATGACATAAAATCTGAAAGTGCACTGTACACACAAAGCTCTAAAATGTTACATCCAGATTCATTTGTATGCACAATGCAAAACAATTTTCAGGCAGTGTATTAATGTAGTAATTGCAGTGCTTGTATAATAAGCTATGATGATGTGAAGGTTGTTTGTCAGAAGGAGTTAATGACTGAAGCACTGTTGATTTTTATTAAAAACATTTTTGTTTAGGTTATTTGCTGGTAGAAGTGATTGACTGAAGCACTGTCTCTGTCAGCTTTAGAGCTTGTTGCTTGGTTGGTCAGTATGCTTGTCTCTTACTCAGAGCTTGTGGGCACTTGGGGTTTCTCTCTCTTTTTCTTATGTTTTTATTAGATTTTTGTACCCCCCCCCCCTCCCCTAACAAAGTTAGGTGGGTACGCTGGAATCTCTGTGCCTGTGTTTTTGTCTGTATGTGTGTCAGAGCTTTGTCCAGAAGATACCTTCTGGACACTACTTGGAGGATACCTTCTGGACCACTTGACCTTGTGCAACTCAACTTGTTACTGTGGTGCATCATCAGGAGCCAGTGTCACGCGAACAAATTCAGTTATTCAAGGTCAAGGTCACAGTAAACATTTTTGTCAAATCACAAGCACATGTCTCATTTACTGTTTTGTTACACAATCACAGGCGTTTCGGAGCCTAGGTATATTCTGCTGGCGCTCAGTGCAGGATCTGCAGCAGCCACAAATGATGACAAACGAGGTGATCTATTTTATTCTGCTGGCCCATTCAGGAACCTATGTTGGAGTGAAGATTTCAAACAATGAGAATTTAAAGGGACCAGGAAGTGGAAATTAGAAAGGAGGAAATGTGTAGCAGCAGGTGAAGTGTGCATAATACATGCTGTATTCTGACCTACTCCAGGCTGGAAGTTTAAAGGATGAACTTTTGGCAGCTCTGGGCTCTCAACACAGGAGTCTGCTGGTGGTGGGGACAGGAGGAAGGACCGTTTTCATGTCTTCCAAGTCGGAATTTGCTCAGACTCATCAGTGCCTGACTCACCTTCACATTACACTAAGATCTTTTAAGTCAGCACTTGCATAGACTCCTCAGTGCCCATGTAACATACACTAAGATGTTACAGATGTTAAAGATTCCAGGTCCTTTTTTGATAAGAGAAGGTCTATTAATTTAATGGCTGGTTGTTTGAAACGAGACATGACATAGTTGTGTGATAAACTAGACCGAATATTATGGCTATTACCAGTGGGACATATCAAGTCTGCCGCATGGTACAGCCACACTGCACTGTGTTCATGGAATTCTGAGTCACATTGATATGGGATTGGACTGATTAGTAATAATGATAATGGGTAGTTCTTATAGAGCACAAATCTTTTTGCCGACCAAAACCTCAATGCGCAAGTGCAAACCATTTATGCGCATATACATACATGTAGACATAGACATAATCTACTGTCACAGAGATGGTCTACCAATGTTTGTGAAAAGGCGTGTCTAAAGAGGACAGTCTTGAGCTGGCTTTTGAACCCAGACAGACTGGGGATATTTCACAGACTGGCAGGCAGCAAATTCCAGACTTATCTAGTGACGAAACTGAACAATTGCTGACCAGAAGATTTCAGATTTGCGTGTGAGATAGGAGTTTCTCAGTTCTGGGTCAGTTTGGTGTAATTCTCAAAACTGTGCTTCACATTTAGTGACTAATCTTTATGCCATGGATGGAGTATATGGGTACTTGGTATGAGTGTTTGTGTGGGTTTTTTTGTGCATATTTTGAGCGTCCCTTGTGTACATGTTCTGGACCTATTGATACTCCCTGAACAAAGTTGGGGGGGGGGGGGGGGGGGGGGGGAGTATACTGAAATCACTGTTTATCTCTCTGTTAACTTTATCTTATGAACTGGTCAACCTTTCGTAGCTAAACTAGGTATTGTGATGCATCATAAATTTTCATTCATCATCATACATTTGAGTGTCATGTGAAAAAAATGGATTGATGTCTTCAGTGTTACAGTCACAGTGAAGACTGATATAATAAAACTGTTACTGTCTCTACCATTATTATGTTCTGATCTAATAATTCATTTGCAACCAAACTAAGTTTGGTAGATCATCATAAGCCGGAGTGTCTTGTGAAAAGACTGGATTGTTGCATTCAGTGTCAATATCACAAAGGTCGTGGTCAAAAATTTCAGTGGTTGCATGGATGATGTCTGTTATACAGTTGAACCCTTTGTAAGCATCATCATGAGCTCCAGTGTCTTTCATTTGTAAGCATCGTCATCAGCTCCAGTGTCATTTATTTGTAAGCATTGTCATGAGCTCCAGTGTCATTTATTTGTAAGCATTGTCATGAGCTCCAGTGTCATTCATTTGTAAGCAGCATCTTGATCTCCAGTGTCATTCATTTGTAAGCAGCATCTTGATCTCCAGTGTCATTCATTTGTAAGCATCATCATGAGCTCCAGTGTCATTTGTAAACATTGTCATGAGCTCCAGTGTCATTCATTTGTAAGCAGCATCATGAGCTCCAGTGTCATTCATTCATAAGCATCATCATGAGCTCCAGTGTCATTCATTTGTAACCATCATCATGAGCTCCAGTGTCATTCAGAAAAGATTGTTTTGCTGTCTTCAAGGTCAAGACCACACTGAAGATTCATAATCAAAATATGATCATTTCTACTATGACCACATGGGGTGTGGGGGTGCGGGTATTTTACTGTGCAAAGCAACAAACTTTGTAGTCATTTTCTTAACTAGGCATAGAATTGATTTTATAAGCCGTAATAAGCCTTTTCTTTTTTCTCAGTTTAAGAAAACAAGAAAAACATTTTGTTTATGATAACCAAGTATCTTCAGTGTATTTTTTTTTTTTTTTTTTTTTTAATGTTGGGTTAAGAGTAAATCCACTTTACAACCATCCTGCTGTAATTTGACAAGAAAGTAGTGTGTATTTAACTCATTTAATTTTTTGCTGTATTCCCGAAATTCTACAAGTTTGTAGTTCATACTCAGTACCCTTTTTTTTGTTTGTTTTGTTTTTGTTCATATTTTGTGATATGCATCCACCCTTTAGTGATATGACCCCATAAGTTTCTGGATACAGAGATCTGGGTGCACACACAGCTTTTTCAAAGTTTTTCAAAGTGCCCCCCCCCCCCCCCCCCCCCCCCCCGTCAGCATGCACACACTTGGTCATACTTTCAGACCATGTGGCCATGGCACCAGACCACATTGACTGCAGTTTGTCAAACATCACACACTCAAAGAAGGCTCAAGCATCTTTGATGCCATGAAACCACTTCCCCTTGAACTATGTGTAGGGGAGTGGGGATGGGGAGTAGAGGGAAAGCAGGTTGGAAGCATGGATGAAGAGTCACAAGTCAGAGGTTGCTATAACATAACTTTTATTTGTGCACCAACCAACCAGGAAACAGTGTCTGTATTGGAAAAGACACAAGCAAACAAAACATTTAGAACATGAAAGCAAATGTAAAGTCTAAACAACAGCAATTACTAATCTACAGTAACCATGTAGTTTACCTGTGGGTTACTATAATACATGACAAAATGATTAATAATCAAGCACATAAATCGTGTGCTTGACTTACACTTAAAACCTGTATCTCACAGAGTCGCGGTGAGTATACAAGAGATGGCCAGTCAATTAACTGATGAACTCCCAGTATAATGAAGTATACAATAAAGTAACAGTGAAAAATACGGATTACCAAGCTCATTCTTAACTAAACAGGAAGATTGAGATAATCGTTACAGCAGTTCCACTTAAGCACACAACAAGATGGATAATGACACGGGTGGCATTTGGGACCATGCCGTAAGTGGGAGGAAGTCAGTCATAAACTGACCGGCTCCAGCCTCGTTACTCAAAGCGTTACAGCATGTCACTGTTACTGACTAGCAGAGCATATCCAGCTGTGAACAACGTCAAGCGTCTTACTGAAGCGGGTAGCGCATCAAGAATCTAAACTGCTGATCTGGCTGTGCCTGCCTGCTCGGTTAGTGAACAGAGACAAAGACCTAATTGCCACCACTGACGCGCATCACTGGCCAGTTCGGGTACACGCACAAAGACCCAGAAAGGGTTTACAAGCTAAGTAGAGTGAAAGTCTGCGCGCCCAAGACTCGGCCATACAAAAGCCGGATCAAAACAGAAATAACATGTCTCACAGTTTATACAATCACCCCTATGCACTAAACCATATTCAACTAGTAAAATGAACATTCTACAACTATGAAGTCAACATCTTCCGAGTGTTAGCTATAATATACCACTGATTTCATGTAGATATCGGTAGGAAACTAATCAAATAAGTTATGCCGCACAGAGATCTGCACGGTCGCACTGACAAAGTACCCATACTTTTAGTGGGATAACTTTGCATCGGCAAAGCATCACTCAAAGTGAACATCCAACAATGGCAACAAAACATACTAGTTACATATCAGCTAACCTTTGAAACATCGGTCATCCTGTGGCATAAAAGCTTAAGATATGAACACACATACAATGTACACTGACGCCATGGCGGCTGCAACCAGGCGGCAATCTAACGCCAAAATTACCCATGTATTCAAGAACCAAAATCAAGGCACGTTGTGAACATGATAACATTATAAACATACATTATTTACATCAATAGAAACAACAGAACAACAAGCCATAGAAAAATAACTACTTACAGGCTCTCCCCTGATGAAAACACACGAACACCTGCCGCAACAGTTAAACAAACAACCTGCCTCTGCAGGGACACTGGGGGAAAAGGGAAGCTGCCGGCCCAGCACACAACTTTTAACACCTTAGATAATTGGGCCATAAAAAACCCACCCAATCAAAAAGGAAAAGGACGGGAAAGAAAAGGTTATAGGGTCATGGCCCGGAACATGTATACAATACACTCAGTTACATATGGATTCACGTGAGGAAAGAATGCAATTTTCATTCAGGTAGTTCAGAAAGACGGTGGTGGTGTGGGCACTTAGATTGTGGAGCAACAGGCTGTGGGTGCCAGCATTTGGATGGTGTATACTCAAGCATTGAAGACCTTGGGCAGGCAGGTGTTGATATATCATTTGGCTTTGACTGTCTTCCGTTTCATGAGTGAGACAGAGGCCACATGTCCGGATTTGGTGAAGAAAACTGTAGTCATCTGTTTAGAACTGCTTCATGATCTCTTGAATTTCACAGGTGCACTCTCACCTGGGAAAAGCCAGACAGTTGACTGCTGCTTGTTTCTGAGGCATACTGGCAGTTGACTGCTGCTTGTTTCTGAGGCATACTGACAGTTGACTGCTGCTTGTTTCTGAGGCATACTGGCAGTTGACTGCTGCTTGTTTCTGAGGCATACTGACAGTTGACTGCTGCTTGTTTCTGAGGCATACTGACAGTTGACTGCTGCTTGTTTTTGAGGCATACTGACAGTTGACTGCTGCTTGTTTCTGAGGCATACTGACAGTTGACTGCTGCTTGTTTCTGAGGCATACTGACAGTTGACTGCTGTTTGTTTCTGAGGCATACTGACAGTTGACTGCTGCTTGTTTCTGAGGCATACTGACAGTTGACTGCTGCTTGTTTCTGAGGCATACTGACAGTTGACTGCTGCTTGTTTCTGAGGCATACTGGTAAACAAGGTCTTGTCACCCGTGGTGCTGTTCCAGACCTGCTCTGACCTGCTGCTTGTTTCTGAGGCATACTGGCAGTTGAGTGCTGCTTGTTTCTGAGGCATACTGGCAGTTGAGTGCTGCTTGTTTCTGAGGCATACTGACAGTTGACTGCTGCTTGTTTCTGAGGCATACTGACAGTTGACTGCTGCTTGTTTCTGAGGCATACTGGTAAACAAAGTCTCATCACCTGTGGTGATGTTCCAGACCTGCTCTGACCTGCATTGGTGAAAAAAAATAAAATAAGCGAAGGCACCACACACTCTATTACTCCATCAGCTGGTGGGGCACTCGACAGGTTCAACACTTGCATACACCCAAGTGGCGACAGAGGATCCAGTGCAAGCTTCTTAGTGAAAGATTCAAACTGTCTTTTATCTCATTTTCTGGAATTCATGGGTCTTCTTTGGTCAGACATACACTTCACCCTGGCCATGTTTTCTTTGATAGCAAAAGTTCACAGGATACAGAATACAGAATCTTTATTGTCTATGAGTAACATAGAAATTTACCTTACGACTGCATAAAAGATACCAGTAAAGTAACACACAGTATACTAATACATGAACATAAGTATACATAAAACACAGAGTACTTCATCTTAGAGTCTGGAGGGCATACACACATCCAAAACAGTTGACCTTCCAGATACACGCATCAAAACATGCACTCACAGGTAAAGCATTTTCAGCAAATAAGAAAAGTACAACTCATCAGATTCAACCCAAACAGACAAAATACCTATACACGAACATCTCTATTCAGACCAGTACTATCACATAAATAGCATAGCAAACCCTCACATTAAAAGATAGCAAACTAAAATCACAGGTATCATACAAAACAGGAACCTAACATACTGAGAGTTTTAGTACTGAAATAACCCCAGTCTCTCGCTCTCCCCTTGCCTCAACCCCCCACCCTCACCAGACGTGATAATAGCACTATCACAACAAACACAGCATAGGTTTCTAACACTATTGATTACATAAAAACACTCAAAAAGTGATCAGTTACAAACCCAAATATCATGCCCACAACAGTTGCTGATGGCCACAACAGTTGCTGAATTCAAACTTGGTTCTGCCAAAGTGAAATTCTTTGCACCAGTCGTGAACTGTAGATCTCAGTGCTGACTGGTCTCCCAAACAGTTGGACAAACTTTGGAAGCTTTGCTGGAAAAACTTCCCCTGGTGATAATCATAATACATCATTGCAGTTTTAGAAAAGCTGTCACCCGTAACAGAACATGTCTGGCAAAAAAGGAACAGAAGGATTGAGTGTGTGTGTGTGTGTGTGTGTGTGTGTGTGTGTGTGTGTGTGTGTGTGTGTGTGTGTGTGTGTGTGTGTGTGTGTATGGGTGTGCGTGTGTGTGTGTGTGTGTGTGTGTGTGTGTGTGTGTGTGTGTGTGTGTATGGGTGTGCGTGTGTGTGTGTGTGTGTGTGAGAGAGAGAGAGTGTGTGTGTGTGTGTGTGTTGTGACATGGCCAGAGTTTGCAAATCCAGAAGCTTCTGGGGTCACTGCATTTAATACTTTGTAGATTCTCACATTCCCTTTCCTTAGTTGCTTCCCCCTTTCACCCGCTGTGCCACCTTATCCTCTCTGTCCCTTGTCTGGAATTCCTCTGTTTCCAGCAGAACGTCAAATGCACACATACACATTCTATCAAGCAGAGGTTTTGAACAAAATGTTACTTACAATTACAGACCTTTTGATGCAGAGGTTTTGATCAAAATGTTACAGTTACAGACCTTTTGAAGCAGAGGTTTTGATCAAAATGTTACAGTTACAGACCGTTTGAAGCAGAGTTTTTTTTATCAAAATGTTACCAACAGTTACTGACCTAATGAAACAGGTTTTGATCAAATGTTACCTACACTTACAGACCTTATGAAGCAGAGGTTTTGATCAAATGTTACTTACAGTTACAGACCTTATGAAGCAGAGGTTTTGATCAAATGTTACTTACAGTTACAGACCTTATGAAGCAGAGGTTTTGATCAAATGTTACTTACAGACCTTATGAAATGAGTTTTGATTGAAATGTTACTTACAATTACAGACCTTATGAAGCAGAGGTTTTGATCAAATGTTACTTACAGTTACAGACATTGTGAAGCAGAGGTTTTGATCAAATGTTACTTACAGTTACAGACATTGTGAAGCAGAGGTTTTGATCAAACATTACAGATCTTACGAAGCAGAGGTTTTGGTCAAAATGTTACCAGCCCCCATAGTGCAGTGATTACAGTCAAGGGCTGTAATCCTGTTAGTCGCGTGGGGTTTTTCAGCCCTGACCGGTTCCTACCCAGAGCTGGCAGTGCTATGGGCCCAGTGGGAAGGCTGGGACCACAGAGCTGACCTTTACCCACTTTACACAGGTGTCTCTGAGGATGTTGTGCTAATTGCTTGACTAACACCACAGATGCTGCAGTTCCAAGGCCTGGTTAACACTGAGTGATAATTAAGATAAGATAATAGTTCATTGTCCTGTAAAAGGAAATTTGCTTTGAAATGTGACATCAATGTAATATGTAAGTTGAACACATGATAATTCAGCATAAAGCATGTAATTTAAAAATGTGTTTGAACAAATTACAGTTAGAGCTAAAAACGAGTTAATAACAACAGAAATAACATGCATGCATGCACACTCACACACACAAGTACACATGTACACATGGGCATGTGTGTATCTACACATACGTGCATACACACATGCACAGATGCAACTAGCCACGCCTTTCTATGACTTACACCAACACAAAGGCACCCCAACAGGCGGTGACTTCAGTCTGGGTGTTTGTGCTGCCTTTGTTGCCTGAGGCAGTTGTGATTAACCTATTGAGTGTCACCAAGTCGTGGGGGGATTGATGATGGGTGTGATGGTGGTCCGCTCTCATGCGGGGGACACACTCAGTCCCAGTCTGTCACTGTCGTCAGTAGGGGGCATAGGAGCTGGTGTCCTGCATATGTTCAGTCAGAACTGGCACTGCCAAACACCACTGAGTGACTGTGCTGCAGTGCAATGTCTCCTTCAGATGGCAGCCCACCCACCATCTGACGTTTCCCGCTGTGGGCCTGTGGCGGCAGGACTGCGATGTGAAATGTGTCTTAGATGTGGCTGGAGGTAGGGATGCCAGGACGAGTGGCACAAGGACAGTACCCCTGAGACTGGCAGGATGGGACAGCAACAACAAAAAGGACTTAAAATGCAGGGTTTTGATCAAAGTCTTACCTAGTTACACGTGAACATCTTGTGAGCCTTTTCTGTTTGTACCTTAACCCTTCAGCACACTCACAAGCACACACACACACACACACACACACACACACACACACACACACACACACACACACACACACACACATACACACACACACACACACACACACACACACACACACACACACACACATACATACACACACACACACACACACACACACACACACACACACACACATACATACATACATACACACACACACACACACACACATACATACATACATACACACACACAATGGTGATGTGACATGCTGTGAAATGAAAGGATGTATAATGTCAAAATTGGTATATATGTTGTTCCAGAACCAGGATTTCCACAGCGTGATATTCCCTATGACAATCGTTACTTGAACACCCCATCACGCAGCTCTGTCCGATACGCAGGACCCCAGCCCTACAATTTGCTGACTGACTCTTCCTCTGGTGGCATCTCTTCCACATGGTGAGTCCTTGTGACTGACTCTTCCTCTGGTGGCATCTCTTCCACATGGTGAGTCCTTGTGACTGGCTCTTCCTCTGGTGGCATCTCTTCCACATGGTGAGTCCTTGTGACTGGCTCTTCCTCTGGTGGCATCTCTTCCACATGGTGAGTCCTTGTGACTGGCTCTTCCTCTGGTGGCATCTCTTCCACATGGTGAGTCCTTGTGACTAGTCTTTAGTGAACGCCTTTTTCTACATGGAACACTGATGTCCCCAGAAATCTTGAACTTACTTGTCAACTCTTCCTCTGGCAGTGTCTCTTCTAGCTTTTAGCTGAAGAGAATTTTAGGAATATTGTGAGCGGTAGTGCATTTAGCCTGCATTGGAATGTTTAACAATTGAACAGTTGTAAATCTGCAGTAGAGCTGCCTTAAGACAGGTGAGGACCATCAGAGTCACAGCTTCCTGACAGAAACTGGCTTCCCACAGTAGGTGAAGTGACAGAAACTGGCTTCCCACAAGAAATGAAGTGACAGAAACTGGCTTTCCACAGGAAATGAAGTGACAGAAACTGGCTTCCCCACGGGAAATGAAGTGACAGAAACTGGCTTCCTACAGGAAGTGAAGAGACAGAAACTGGCTTCCCATGGGAAGTGAAGTGACAGAAACTGGCTTCCCACAGGAAGTGAAGTGACAGAAACTGGCTTCCCACAGGAAGTGAAGTGACAGAAACTGGCTTCCCACAGGAAGTGAAGTCAAGATGCAAATTGCCGGAAAACAGAAAAAGAAGAAGAAAATCATTCCATCTGTAGGCTTCATGTGATTTCCCTGTCCATAGTCATGCACAAGGAGTATTTGTTGTTTTGAGTTGGACCTCCTCAGGGTGCAAGCATGTTAGTCCACCCTTTACCAGTGGAAAGCATGTTAGTCCACCCTTTACCAGTGAAAAGCATGTTAGTCCACCCTTTACCAGTGAAAAGCATGTTAGTCCACCCTTTACCAGTGAAAAACATGTTAGTCCACCCTTTACCAGTGAAAAAATGTTAGTCCACCCTTTACCAGTGAAAAGCATGTTAGTCCACCCTTTACCAGTGAAAAGCATGAAACGGTTGGCTGGTGATGTATAACAAACTGTCAACCCTCACAGTCATCACATGAAACAACTCGTCACAGACATTGCCGCTGTAGGCCACCAGTTATGACGTTTGTTTATTGTGAATTTGGCACACTAACCTGTGCAACTGGTTGGAAAAAGTACTACACTTTTGTACCAGATGTTCCAGAGACTGAAAGTGTTCACCTGTGATCTTCCCTGATGACATATGAACTTTAATTAGTTGGCACCTTTCATTTTGGGGCTGTCAACTTTAATCAGTTGGCACCTTTCATTTTGGGGCTGTCAACTTTAATCAGTTGGCACCTTTCATTTTGGGGCTGTCAACTTTAATCAGTTGGCACCTTTCATTTTGGGGCTATAAACACCATGAAGCAGAAAGACCAGACTCTCTGGTGTTACTGTGCAGCACCATGAGGAAAGGGTATAAGTATTGGATACTGTTTACCACACATTCCAGCCTAATGCTGATTGATGGGTACAACTTGATGGGTGCAACTTTCATACATCAGCTTTTTTTAACAAATGGGAACAGAAATTGCATGAAAAACTGTTCACACACACACTTTTTTTTCCATAAAAATTAGTAGCATTAAATTGTCACTTTCTTTTCATACTTTTAAACATAACAAACACGCACGCATATATATATATGGCCTATGTTTGTGTGTATGTTCACTGGGGGGAGAGCACATGTATAGGGGGTGGGGGGGGGGGGGGGGGGGGCATATGGTTATGTGTATAAGCAGGGGCATATGTTTGTTTCATTGTTGAAGGGGGAATATGTTTGTGTGTGTGTGTGGAGTGGGGGAATATGCGTATGTGGAGGGGGAGGAGGTATGTTTGTATGTAGAGGGGGTACATGTTTGTGTGTGTGTGTGGAGCAGGAGAATATGTTTGTGTATGTGGAGGGGGAGGAGGTATGTTTGTATGTAGAGGGGGTACATGTTTGTGTGTGTGTGGAGCAGGAGAATCTGTTTGTGTATGTGGATGGGGGTTTGTGTGTAGTCTGAGGGAGGCACATGTTTGTGTGTGGATGGGGGCTTTGTGTAGTTGGGGGGGGGGGGGGGTATATTTATTGTGTATCTGTAGATGGGCACATGTATGTGAAGGGGGTATGTTTGCAAATGTGTGTAGGTGGGCATGTGCGTGTGTGTGTGTGTGTGTGTGTGTGTGTGTGTGTGTGTGTGTGTGTGTGTGTGTGTGTGTGTGTGTGTGTGTGTGTGTGTGTGCATACATGGAGGGGGGCATATGTTTGTGTGTTTCTGTATATGGCACATGTATGTGGAGGGAGTATGTTTGTGTATCTGTAGGTGGGCATGTGTGTGTGTGTATATGGCGGGGGCTGTATGTTTGTGTATCTGTAGGTGGGCATGTGTGTGTGTGTGTACGGGGCTATATGTTTGTGTATCTGTAGGTGGGCATATGTGTGTGTGTGTATGGAGGGGGCTATATGTTTGTGTATCTGTAGGTGGGCATGTGTGTGTGTGTGTATGGAGGGGGCTATATGTTTGTGTATCTGTAGGTGGGCATGTGTGTGTATATGGAGGGGGCTATATGTTTGTGTATCTGTAGGTGGGCATGTGTGTGTGTATATGGAGGGGGCTATATGTTTGTGTATCTGTAGGTGGGCATGTGTGTGTGTATATGGAGGGGGCTATATGTTTGTGTATCTGTAGGTGGGCATGTGTGTGTGTATATGGAGGGGGCTATATGTTTGTGTATCTGTAGGTGGGCATGTGTGTGTGTATATGGAGGGGGCTATATGTTTGTGTATCTGTAGGTGGGCATGCGTGTGTGTGTATTTGGAGGGAGTATGTTTGTGTGTATCTGTAATTGGGCATGTGTGTGCGTGTGTGCATACATGGAGGGGGGCATATGTGTGTATCTGTAGGTGGACATGTGTGTGTGCATACCACGGCAGTCTGAATCTGTCCCTTTAGTTTTCGCCGCTAGCAGCGGGCGGATGCTTAAAGATAACAGGCGAGTGGCCGGCTGACTATAACCCACGCTGACCCTAGAGACTAGCGCACACCTGCACTTCACACAGGCTGAAGTGCGCTGTACACAGGGAGTGCCACACCCTCACCTTGCTATGCTGCACGCACAGTGTTGGTAACAGCGCTGCGGTCAGCGAGAGCAGGTGAAGGGACAAAGCAGCAAAATTGGGGTGGTTGATTGCAAAGTATTTTACTCATTAAGACTTGCAGCTGAAGGTTGTGTATCAAATGAGCTCTGTAGAGAAAAGAACAAGGTTTCTGTTGACACTAAACATGCCATATAAAATAGCAAAACGCATGCCGTACAAGACGCACAAAAACAACACAGAAATCATGGAGGTTTGAGCACTCTGTCGCCTACCTAATTTTTCCATGTTTTTCCCATGACGCTAAGTCACGCAAACGGATTTTTGCAAGAGTAATGATGTCATGCTCACAAACCTACATGCATCTACTTTAGTGACATCAAGCCAAAAGTCATGATTCACCTACCTTATGCTTGTAGCGGGCCTCAGTAATCACTCGACGAACAGTAATCCATTCACAAGAACATGCGCTCCAAGTGCCTCAGACGCTACTCACAGTGCTTCTTTTCCTTAGGGAATGTGTACTGACAGTATTTAATTTGCTACAAGTCATATTGAACATGATGGTGATTTACAATATTTGCGGTACCTATTTTGTTTTGTTTTCCTACATGTGTCACAAGTTTGTTTTCACTGCCACAGTAAAAGGTACCATACATTTAAAATAAACATGAAAATAAAACCTGTTATACAGACATTCAAGTTTTGAAGCACATTCAACACTTTGTCATAATCATATGTGCTCCTAATCTGCAGCATGCAAAGCATACAGTTACGTTTTGTTTTTCTCTAAAGATGGCGTTAGGCTGTGGAAGAGAGGTGTCATGTGCGTGTTCTTTCACTAAGTTAACACTCTGAGCTGCTCCTCCTTGCTCCTCAGTCCCAAATCACGTT